>PVKA01008989.1:0-70373 GCA_004027165.1 Ctenomys sociabilis
AAATCCTTCTCAGAAAGTAGAAAAGAGGTTCCTGAGAACTGAGGAAGAGGTGATGAGAGCTATTGCTTAGTAGCTACAACTCATTGAAAGGATGGGAACATTCTAGAAATGGATAATGGTGATGGTTTCACAGCATTGTGAATGTGCTTAATGCCACTGAATTATTTGCTTAAAATGGCAAGTTCTGAGTTACAGCATCACAGTTTTGAGGCAGGGTACGGTGAATTAACTAGAGGTCAGCATGTAACACCCAGCTGAACTGAGCCAGCGTGGTGCTGGGTGCGGAAGGCTGAGGAATGCTGCCAGCATCATAAGGGGCAGAACTGGAGGGAAGATGGCGTGTTGTTGACTGTCCTGGGAGAAGCCTGCTGCGACCTGGGCTGTGTCCTCCGAGGAGGTCTGGTCCTCACAGTTGCGAGGACAGCTGTGGCTCCCATCAGAAAGCTCTGGTCCCTACCTTGAGCATCACTTCCTGCCTCCAGTGCAAATCGCTCAGCTGCTGGCCCAGACCCTAGACTTCCCAGTTTCCACTGCTGACCTTTGGGCCTTCCCAGAGCAGATTTGTGATGTAGTCTTACATGAGACATCGTTTTGGGCTTCTCAGAGCAAACTGATCTCCTGCTGTGGCTTTAATTTCCAATAAATATGTGCATTGTGTAAACCAAGTTTTAAATTATCCTCCACTCAATGTAAGTGAGCAGAGCCATGGAGATAACTCAGAAGTCTAAGTGCCTGCTCAGGCAAGCATAAGGACTGGCCACTGAGACTGGGCACAGTAGGGCATGCCTGTAATCCCAGTGCTGGGGAGGCTGAAACAGGAGAATCACAATCAGCCCAAGCTATGTAATAAGACCTTGTACCAAATACATTAAAAATCAGTCAATCAATCAATCTATCTATCTATCTATCTATCTATCTATCTATCTATCTATCTATCTACCTACCTATTTCCCTAACTCATCCCAAGGCCCACATGGTAACAGATACAAGTACTGATCTAACTAATCCAAGGCCCAATTCACTAGGTTATAAATGAGGGGATAGCACCACACAGCACAGACCCCAGGCAATAGGTGGATCTAAGGTGGAGTCCCTGTCACTGCCTACTTTACACCCTCATACCTGTTTTCTAATCTGGAAAGCAGCCAACCCTTTTTCTGGTCTGTCAAGAGACTGGGAGGACGTGTGCTCAGCTGAAAGCCTGTCCTCAGGGCTTCACTCGGGAGGCACACTGGGCCCATCTTTTCAGGTCAATTTTGATCACTTGGCTAATGCAGTGCTCAGTTTGTCCACTTGGTAACTACTGTTATCTTCTCTCTTGCAATTAACAAGAGGTCTGTGGGGACACACTTTAAAAGCATGCGAATATCCGGCTGCTAACCGCCATTCAGCGTCCTTTCCTTCTGATTCAGAAAATTCTGGCCTGGTCTGATCTTTTGGACACTGATTTCCAACAGCAGCCAATCTTCCCTTGGGGTTCCACGTAAGCCTGAGCCTTCTGTCCTCTCCCACTTACCTCACTCACGATCACTACGGACTCCTAGGTTTCTAGTGACTTAACAGGCATCACTGCATTTAATTAATTTAGTGCCCAGAGCACTTGAATTACAGGCATGTGACACTATGTCCAGCTTGATAATGTTTGGATTTTTTGTTTGGTGTGGTGGTGGGGCTTTTTTGAGACATGGTCTTGCTATGTAACTCAGGCTGGCCTCAAATTTGTGGTACTCCTCCTGCCTCAGCCTCTCAAGTGCTAGAATTATAGGCAGGCACCACAACTTAGATAACATGTTTCAAATGACAGGTATTGAGGACTCACTGATTAAAAAAAAAATAGGGAGATTTAAAAAGTCTGCCTTTAGGCCATCCTGGGACCCAACAAGAGCATCTGCCGGAGATGCTCACAGCCCCCTGGGCCACCCAGCCAGAAGCAACCCCCTCTACAGCCCCGGGACACCATCTGGGACAGAAGCCAGGGCACAGGGCAGCTCACAGCATCGCAAGACCCCTTAAGCTTCCCATCACAGGCATGTGCTTGCCAACTGCTCTGGAAGGGTTTCCCATAGATCTCAAATGGGGCTGCATAGAGACCACCAGCCTAAGGCCCAGAGAGAAGCCCACAGCTTTTGTGGAGAGGGAGCTGGGGCACAGTTAAGGCTGCCCTGCCCCTCCCCACCTTCGCAGAAGCTCAGAGCCCCAGGCTGCTCTTCTGGGAGCTGAAACCCAACTGGAAAGTTCCTATCTTGCCCAGGAACTGCAGAGATCATGAGACACTGGAGCTAGAAGGGCCATCAAGGCATACCAAGAATAAGCACCCTGATCCCATGGTCACCAGCCTCTATGCAGGGGTCCACTAGCTCTGTGAATACAGAGCCAAATCCCCTCACAGGTGGGACTCACCCACCCTTAGCCCAAGGCACAACAGCTGCTCAGCTCTGCGCATCGGACTCAGCTCTTAGCCTTGGGCAGTGGGACATGAGACACTCTAGCTGAGAGGGGGTCCCAGCAAGAAGCCTGGCTAGACAGACAGCAGGGCTGTTATACCTCTTGGACAAGCAGGCACTGGACGGGTAAGGGCAAGAGGGAGTCCTGAAGGACAGAACAGAGGAGGACCAGATCCAAGCGAAACTTGGGTGGCTCAGCTAAGACACAGCTATTTCCAGAGGGCAGGGTTAGGCACAAAGCAGATTTTCCTCTGGGAGAAAAGGCAATATGGACTGAAAGTGCTCTGCACCCATCCTCCAGCTCAGAGCCCATTCAGAGCAAATGTCACAGAGCACTTGGCCTGGCTCCTTCCTGCCCCTTATGGGTCTGACACTTCCAGGGAGCTGCCCAGGCTCTTTCCCTTCAACATGGCACTCCCATCCTCCCCCCAATAATGTAGGGTGTTCATTTGTTAAGACTCCACTGTCCCACACAGCACAGCTAGCAGCTGATGGGGGACAGACCATCCCTCCTGCTCCTGTCTACCACAGTATCAAAGTCCCTTGCATTTGGTGTTTAAGAGGTAAAATCACTTCGTGGGTACCAACCTCCGTGCATGCAGGAGGTCACCAAGTCAGTGCCTTGTCCGAATAGGCCCAGCGTGCAGGCTGGTTCTGGCACGAGCTCTTGCTCTAGTGAGTCCTTATCATGACCCAGTTGGCACCCAAGGTCACCAAACCAGCTAGTGGCCCAAACAGAGCAGCTCTGGAGCCTAAAGGCCATGTTCTTCATCCCATAAGTCAGAGGGGCAAGGCCAGGGCCAGGACCATCTCTACTCTGGCCCTCAACCCTGGAAGGTAACATCCTCCTGGACTGAGGACCTCTGAACCCCATCTATCAAGATAGCCCTACTTCAAAGATGGGCACCCAGACTGGTTTCCACCCTTCACCCCCTGGACTAGTCCCCTGCCTCAGCTTCTCCAAAGGGGGGTTGAACTGGGGAGTTGCTAAGGACCTTCCTACATTAGACGGTGCTTCCATTTCTCAGCCAGGAGGCTTGAGGGAGGGAAGAAGACCTCCTCCTCGTGGCTATTACCGCAGTCTTGCTGGGCATGGCACGAAGCCCCGCTGCAGCCCAGCCACAGAGCAAGTCCTTGTGACTCCAGGCCCCGTGGGAGCAGTGCTGCCCCGTTCTCAGTCTCTTCTTGCCAGACCACTGCCACGCTGGCCTCTCAGGTCTGCAGGATCCTCTGAACCTCCTGCTAAAGGAAGGCTTTCAAGGGGCACAGCAGGGTTTATCTCTTTTCCCTGATTTCATTGATGGAGTCACTCAGGCAGCTTAGAGGTAGGAGCAATGGGACCATCCAACCATTCAAGGTTGGCAAAAATCAACAAGTCAGAGCAGCTCAGCAAGCAAGTGACAAGCCCAAGGAGCCAGCTGGGGGTTTCCAGGTAAAGCTTAAATAAGATCATTTATGCTCACAAATCCTGACAAGAAGAAGAGATGGCAGAAGGCTGGAGAGGAGGATAAGAAATGAGCTGCAGCTGTGGATGGGGAACCACACGTGGAGGGCCCAGGCCTCTGGGTACACAGGCAGCAGTGTAACAGAAACTGGGCCTTTGGGCCTTGGCCCACTTGGAAAGGAGCTTTGGTCTTTCCTCCAGCCTCTGGCTTGCGCCCTTGTCCCCACCCACCACCTATTATGCTGCTGCTCAAGTCCCCGCTCCTCCTATCATGTACCCGGCCCCTCCAAACTCTCCAACACTTCATACCACGCAGCACACCAGGCATCCTGAGGATGCATGTTCACTTCTGTGAAGCAACGCCTAGCACAGTGCCCACAGCTTGCTCAATGCCAGAAGGCAGATGAATACACACCTTCCCTTGTGAACTAGATCTAAGTTCGTTCCTCCAGGCTGGAGACCACGAGGGGCCAGGCATACAGTGGACTCATCATCATTATTGCTTAACTCTGGGACAAGAGCCAGACCCCAGCCAAAGCCCATCTCCAGCCTGACCCACTCTGTGCCCATGTGCCAGACATGGACTGCACCTGTCTGCACCTGTCTGGCACATGGGCACAGACCCTGGCCCTCCAGCCCTAGTAATCCAATTTAGAAGTTGAAAAGATATTAGCACAAAATCACCAGCCCCATCATCAGGAGTTAATTGGTACTAGCGCTTTGCAACATGGCCTTTTCAACTTTCTAGTCTTCCTGAGCAGCCTCCTAGATACTTGGCATGATGGGCCTGTCTCTGTGACACATCTGTGGCTCCATCAGAAGGGGGTGGGTGGATCTGCCACTTTGGTGACTTTTGCCTTGTCGCTAGACATTCTACTTGTTCCTACTTTTCACTATCCCACATGGTGAGAGGCTGGGAGTCTGGCTACTTCTGTCTCCTTCTGCCTATGACTGCCTATGACTGCAGAACACAGAAGGTGCTAGAATCCCTTTATGAAGCCCAAAGTAACATTCCCTTAACTTTGCATGGTCCTGAGCATATGGAGCTGTTAGGGGGCAGGCAAAGCCTCGGGTCCTGGGTGGGGACAAAAGACAAAGACTGTGCCCTGCGGCAAGGAAGAAGGGTCCCTACCAGCACAAGGCCCACCTCCTGTCTGACCCTCTCCCAGTGCAGTTACCTGTACCCCTGCCTATAGGTGGGAGCTCAGGTAACCGACAACAGAACCAAGGCAGGTGGTGTTTACAGCCTTACCTCCTGAGGTCAGCCAGTCTTCATCGGACTGGTCATGAGTGTTCCTGACTGGCAAGCTTGTTTCTGGCCAGTGGGACCAGCTACGAGGCCAGACGGTAAACATGATCAATCTGGGACGCTGCTTCACTCAAAAGGTCCCCTGGAGGAGATGCCTAGCCCAGGGACGTGGTAAAGAGGGTGAAGTCCCGAAGGGGGACAGCAGCCTCTGTGGTGGCAAAAGCTCCCTCAGCATTTAGGCCAGTTCGGAGCCAGGCTGGCCTCACACTCTCACTGCCTGGAGACCAAAACAACTAAGATCAAGGATGGCAA
This sequence comes from Ctenomys sociabilis, assembly GCA_004027165.1. Classification (NCBI taxonomy): domain Eukaryota; kingdom Metazoa; phylum Chordata; class Mammalia; order Rodentia; family Ctenomyidae; genus Ctenomys; species Ctenomys sociabilis. The sequence continues at coordinate 5,450 of PVKA01008989.1, forward strand.
GCTGGGCTGCTCAGAATGCCACAAGAGACAAGCAGACAAACTGTGGTAACCTGCAGGTGACAGGGAATCACGCCTAGCACTTCAGGGCCATACTCCCATTCCTTAGAGCACACTCAGGGCTGGGAAGGAGCCAGGTGGGAGACAGTGACTAAGCCCCACGCCCTCAACTTCATGATCATCCTGAGTATCCTGACCAGGACAGGGCTGGAAGCCAACAGAATTAGAACAGCTCCTGCCTTCAGGGAGCACATTGCGGGCCCTTGACATTTCTGCAAGCTAAGTGCCAGCCCCAGAGAAGGTGGGAGGAACAGTGTTGACAGCCACAGCTAGAGGCCAAGGCCAGAACACAGGCTACAGTGCCAGCCCTGCTGTGCAGAGCAACTGCAGGCAAGGCCTGAGCCTCTGTGAACCTCAACTTGTCTCCCTGATGATGGCCCTTGCTGCTCATGGGCTGTGGCTGGGGCCACAGAGATATCATGTGGACCATCAAGGTGCTTTCCAGGGCCATGGGGTTCCCCAGATTTGGAGAATGTGGCAGGCAGTCCTGTAGAGAGGATGAGAAGCATGACTGTTTAAGAACCTGCCAACAAATCTTAGGACTTTGCTTCTTTCCTTAAGGGATGGACTGCAGGGGAAGAAAAACAAAGGAAAAAATCCCTGGCTTCCTTTTTCTCCTGGCCCCAGGCTGGCTGGCACTGTTGGGCTAACGGCATTGAGTGGGGGCCCTTGGCACAGACTCTTTCCCAACTCCTGAGCCTGGGTTCAACACACAATTAGAGCCCAATCATAACAATTCTCTTCAGAAACAGTCTCTTCCACTCAGAGACAGCCGAGCGAGGAGCTCCAGTTGCCCAGCCCACGCCTCACAGCTCTGGTCCCACTTCAGTGCCTCCTCCCCCTCTGCAGCCCTTCCAGGCTCTTGCTGGATGCCCTCCAAATGAGTGACAATTTTCCTGTCACCTCCCAAGTGCCTGCCATTCCCTTCCTGGTGGCTGGTAGTGTGGGTGTCTAACTAGAGGGTTAGAGCTGCCTAAACTGGCAGTAGCTACAGAGTGTCTATATGGAGAAGGAAGCGCCTCCCTTCAGAGTTCTCCAGGGTAGGACTGGCATGTAGGTGGCCCCTACTTAAAGCTTTCTCCATGCTTGGCCATAAAGACTGTGGATTCCAACTGTACAAGTCTTTCTATTCATTGTCAGAGAAATAAGATCTTCTTACAACCTGAGAAATAAACAGTACCCAGCATAAGCACTCGCCCATTGGGGAAATGATTAAGGCCCTGCCTGGACCCAGGATCCTGAAATAAAATGAGATGGAGTTGAGTCTGAAGGGAATGACGCAGACCCCAATAATGCTAAGTAAGAAGCATCCAGGGAGCCAACGGGGATGGAAGTGGAGAGGGCGCAGCTCATGTTCAATGATACACTGCCTAGGTATTTGTCCATTCAGTTTTCAAGGTGTAACTAACTCTCACCATGGCTTTTTTCAAACAACCCCCTTGAGGTTCTCCCACACACACTGCGTGGTGCAAGTGGTGCAGCCCATCAAGACCAGACAGCTGGCTTTGCAATAGAACAGGTCCAAGCTCAGGACAGCTCTTCTCCATTAGCAATGGCTTCCTTGGCATAAATCTAGACTGGGGATTGGCCCACTGTTCCACTCTATGTTCTTGGCTTTGGCTGTCTTTGGTTTGTTGAAAATGTTTCTTCTAGAAATGCCAACTGAACAGCCTACAGGGAAACCAGAAAAAGAGCTTTGTGGGCCCAGGCAGGAGCACCATGCCCAGAGTTCAAGGGCAGTTGGAGGAGTAAAGACCCAAGTGCTCAGAGCTCAGCACCACCTCCCTCCAGCAGACTAACTCCCAGCTCTGTGGCCAGGCTATCATTCCTCTTGTCCTGATGCAGCCCCCAACACACCACAGGAGACACAGGGGCTGGAATGAGGTTTGGCAGTACAGGGTTATAGCATTTCCTCCCCAGGCTCCCAGGCATAGAAGAGAAACTTAGGTCTGGGTCAGAAGGTACTTGTTAATCAAAGCTTCTGGCCTAACTCAGTGGCTCTGTCCTGATGGTACACCAGAATCCTGGGGAGCTGAACTCCAAATTTCACCATCATAAATTCTGATTTCATTAGCATGGGAAGCAATTGGAAATGGAAGTGTCTAACTCTCACCAAGTGATATAAACACTCTACTAGTTTGAGCACCCAGGTCTTCTACACAAAGATTAATGACAGCAGCTGGGAACACACTGGCAGTGTGTTTCCATCCTGGGACACTGCATGTGGGGCTGTGCTGGCAGAAGGACGAGGCTGATTGCCTCGGGGAAGCTGCCTTATTTCTCATTGCCTTGCATGGCTCTCCATCCCAAGGGAGCTGCCCTTCAACCAGTTATGCATTTTTGCTGTAACCATCCCGTCACTTTCTATCCTTCTACACTTCTGTGGCAAAACTCTCCTGGTGCCAAGTGCTATCCTGAATAGCTGGGCCTCTGAAGTAAGAGTGCTTGGGTTAGAATCCTGGCTCTGTGCCTGCAGGGAGGATTAAACAAGAGCATCCTTGAAACACACGTAGAAAAAGAGCTGGGTTGGAAACAGACAGTCCCTGAACACCAGCTAGTGTAAGCTGTAATGCCAAGAGCCCATGGGAGCACAGAGTGCACTTTCTCTTTGGATCTGGCACTGAGTAGCATCCTTAGCCTGAACCTGTGTCCATGCCTCCACAAGCCTCTTACGTCTTGAATCAGGCTTGCAAGGCTGGGCTCAAAGACCCAGAGATCAGGCTGGTCTCCAATGCTCAGAGCCAGAAGTGGGAGGCATTAGGACGAGTGGGAAACAGAGCAGGGAAGGGTTCTGTTGTACATTAAGCAAGTGTCAAAGATCTACTTGCCGTTCGCTTACACGCTGCCGGCAGCATGCCAACAGCATTCTGGAGAAGGTCCTGGCTCGTCGAGGTCTCACTTCACAGAGGCTGGCAAGGACGGTGCCTTTGGATGGACACCAAGTATGCACCACATCTCTTGCCCTGACACCGAGGTTGTGCAAACAGGAACTGCCTCGAGTGCAGGAGTTGCATCTTATTTGCCTACTTGTTTACTTGCAGACTTCTCTCTCAGGGTGTTTGCCTCCTTGAGGTGTGTGTGTCACAACTGCTTGTCCTGCTGTTTCCTAGCAGGAGGCAGGATAGAAGTCTACAGGACAGATTGATGTGCATGCAGGTGGCCACCCTGCAGAGGGTAAACTCTCCTTCCACGGATTCAGTGATGCTCAGCATGCAGGGGACAGGACACAGCTTGGAGTCCTGCAAGCTGCTGTGCTCAGGGAGAAATTCCAACCCCAATGCCAGGGAGATGACTCCATTTCTCCCCAAGATGGACTTGGGGCCCCAGATCCAGGAACAGGAGGAGAGTTTTGGGTAGGTTCTGGCTGCTCTGATTTGCCAGTTCAGAGGGTCCTTACCTTCTAAGTCGTTGGCAAACTGAAGCTGCACTTTACAACAGCTCCTTCTTCTCAGATACTGAGCAGCCAGCCCACATCCCTTTTATAGATGGATGAGGGAGAAGTGAAGAGAGGAGAAAGAACACAGCTACTCCAGCACCAACCCTGAGATTTTGGAGCTGGGTGCCATCCTGTTATGTCTAGTTACTAGTTTGCACCTTTCCATGGTGCAGCAAGATCACTCTGTGACCTTGGGCAACTCCCTGAGTCCCTGATTACATGCGACAAGCCTTTGCCTGACCTTCCCTTGGCATCTCCACTGAGCTGAGTTCTCTGCCCACTAGCACGGTTCTAAACTGTATAATACTTTAATCTCTTATTCTCTCCATCTTCCAGAGGTGGAAATGGAGGGACTGAAAGTAAGCAACTCACTGGAAAGATGGACCCACATTGCCTTGGTCCCTTGCAACTAGGGCTGGTGATCAGCACTGCGGTGGTGTACTTTCCGCCTCACTGCTCCAGGGTCATGCCCAGCCACAGTGGCCTCCAGTGTCTACTCACCAGCCACATGGAACATCTTGGGCTCCACAGTTACCCTGTGGCCTGCCCCACCCTCTTGACTATGGAAGGAAAGAACTCTGGGGAGAGGTTCCATCAGTGGCATTCCAAGAGTGACTGTGGGTGGCCCAGCTCACAGCCTTGAATATTTTTAGTACCTAAGTCCCCGTGAATCTTTTCCTTAAAATGCCATGTCTCCTGTTTCCTGTACTTCCCAGCAGGTGTCTGGAGGGCCAGGTGCTGCACAGCGGAGGGAGATGATCTGTAACCATGGGGCCCCAAGCAGGGGAGGTTACTCATGTTGCAGCCAGGACAGAAAGGGGTAGCCCTTTAAGCAGATACTCAGGGAGGAAGTAACAATCCCCTAGAAGCTCCTTAGGGGCTCCACAACTTGCTAAGTTTGTATCAGTGCCATCTGGACAGAGCTGTGAGGGCTCCATAAGGACTATTCTTCTCATCTTTCAGAAGAGGCAGCTGTTTGCAGTAAGGGGCAAAGCTGAATCTTGAGGCCTTCAGCCAGCACCCAACTATCCTTAAAGTGGGAAGCAGAAATCACTCATCGTCTCTCTCTTTGGCAGAAACGATTCAGTCCCCAAGAGTCAAATGGGACCTACGAGTGAGCTGAAATGATCCAACAGTGTGCTTCCAGGTAAGTGAGGGGGAGGGGTGTGTGCATGCACGTGTGTATGCACGTGCCCACAGCAGAAAGGGTAGGTGCCTTGTTCTGCTGGGGGCCGACCCCCTGAACCCTCCAGAAGGACAAAGGAACACGGTGCTAATCCTCCCTGGCCAGCTGACCTCTTCCCTGCATCCCATGACCCACCCAACCTCTGAGCAATCTCTGCCTCCTGTGTCCTGGTGCCAGGGCAAAATGTAAGAAGTGGCCCAGCAGGCCACTGCCTGAGGGCAGGCAGGAGGAAAGGCTGAGCAGGCAGCCAGGACTCGGGCGAGTGGAGCACAGAACAGGCAGAGCGAGAGGTGGTCCCAGGAACCCTGACCCAGCTCAAAGTCCAAGGCAGAACCATGTTCCTACTCTGCAGATGAGGCTGTGGGTGCTGGAGCCCACAGTGCACTACTTACTAACTCACTGACCAGGCTGACGGCCTCACCACAGGCAGGGCAGGGGGGCCAGAGACCAAGCAGCCTCTCCACCTCGATCTGTCTTGGGGGCTGGGCTACCAGCATTATGTGGCAGGCAGCAAGCTCCAGAAAGCAAGGTTCTTTAACGGGTCACCCCTTGGGAAGTCCCAGCTACCAAGCTCCAGTGTGACCCTCAAGGGCATGCTGGCCAGAGCTGTGGGACTGTGCCCATGGAACCTGCCCCTCGTGGGGGAGGGGGATAGATGGCGTTGGAGCCTAGCAGGCACATGGCTCCCTTCATCTGTGTCTCTACAGCCACAAAAATTCTAATTCAGACAGTGTAAAAAAGGGCCCAAGAGTCTCCAAGAGGCTCTCTGGTGGCAGTGTGGTGTCCATCCTGAGCATTGTACTTTGAGAAATCCTGAGCTTGGAAGGAAAAACAAAGTGCGCTTCCCTGGGATGACACCTACTGCTCTAAGAGGCCCTGGACTCACTCTGCGCAGGCGCTGTGGCCCACACAGGCCCCCGGGGATCTTGTTCAGGAGCAGATTCTGACCTGGGAGGCAGAGTTAGAGGTTCTGAATTTCTACCAGGGTCCCACAAGATGTTCACACTGTGGGTCTACAGATGGTACTCCAAGGAGCGGAAGCCCAACCGGGCATTCGCAGACTTCAAGTTACCCAGAGAGGAAGCAGCTCGAAAAAAATGGGCTGCTGCCCCTTCTGACTTTCAGGTTGCGCAGGGCTGGGGAAGTGCCTGACAAGTTGCTCCCTTGACCGGTTCTCATCTGCTACTCCAGCTTGAAGGCCTGAGACCTGCCCCCCCAGAGAGACCCTGGCTGGGTCCATACAAGGGCAGAAGGAAGTAATGCAGCCCAGAGCACTCCTAAGTCAGACATTTTTACTTCAAGTACTGTTGCTCTGTTTATTAAATTCTTACCAAGGACCTATTTTCCTGTGATCTTTTGCCTGCCCTCCCCCACAACAGTGGGGTGCATAGAAAATAAAATAGGGAATTGAAGATTACGGAAAGTTAAATTCTAGCTTAACTGGAAGAACCTCCTGCCTAGCAGCATGAGCTCTCCCAGATCATGATTTCCCTTCACTCCCACATGTTCCAGCACTGAATTGCTAGGCAGCATCAGGTACCTATGTGCAAACAGGGAGACTTACTGAGGTCCTGCACCCACCTGCAGTCGTGTGTGGGCTGGAGGGACACAGAGCTGGCCGCTTCATCTTTGTAAGATCGGTGACCCACCAGGTCACATCATCACTTGGACCCCATTGGAAGTCTCTCCTCCTCAGGACATTTGCTGGGTCCTCCTGGGAGTGCCATCCCCAGGACATGGGGACTGCCACCTCTGGCCCGAGTGCTCTCTCTGGCAGCCTATGGCACACTTCCCCGCTGCAGCTCAGACCGTGTCCTACCCAGTATCTAATATTTCCTCGCGCTGACACCTGCAAGCAACTTGCGATTGGGGCCCACCACTCATTTGTCTTTGTAGCCTCTGCTTCTCTACAGCTGTGTTTTTCCAAGCAGTCTTGGTCATAAATACTTAAAAGCTTCCATAATCAGTCAGCCTTCCATATTTTGGGTTGCACATCCAGAGTCAATGAACCATGGATTTAAAATATTCAGGGAAGAAAAATGCATCTGTACCAAGCGGGGATTTTTCTCCTTGTTATCATTCCTTACACAAAGTGGTACAACTGTGTATGCAGCATCTGTGCTGCGTAAGGTATCATAAACAACCCAAAGGTGACTTTTAGGGTACCCAGGATGGGTGGTTTATAAGGAAAAACCTCCCTTTTATGTAAGGGGCTTGAGCAGCTGCAGATCTGGGCAAGCTCAAGGGTCCTGGTACCACCCCCCGTTACTATGGAGGGACAACCTACTATCTCTGGTTTGGAAAACAGGCCATCCCATATCCCTAAAACTTGCAAATGACCATTGTCTGAAGTCTAAGCTACAAACCCTTCTTCAGGTTCTTCAGCAGAATGCAAGCTGTGCTGAGTGGGTGGGGTGGAGGTGCAGGGTCTGGTATGACTGGGAGCAAGAGCTGGAGAGGACTGGAGGCAAGAATGGCTGAGACAGATCCCCACGTCCCTGCAGAGATGTGCGAGGAAGACCCTTGTGTGTAGAGCTGCGTAGGGCGCGCCTTAAAGATGGCGCCTGTTTCCGCCTTCCACCCCCTACAGGGTGAGTGCTCTCGGTAATATACAATTCCCTACATGGCTTGGGCAGTGGCTGCGGCGCCCCTTCCGCATATCTGGACCTATTGGCTGCGCCCACATGTCACTCCAGGGTTGGATGCCTTGTGATATATAGCTTGTAGGAGGAAGGAGAGGAAGAGGTCGACGGAACAATAAAGCATCGCAGAGACAACCAGTGGTTGCGTCTTCCTTGCAGGCGAGGTTGCGCGCGACAAGTGGTGCCGAAACCCGGGAACTGCAGTCCTGTGACTAGTTGGAACTCTGTGCAAGTGGTACCAGTAAGCCCCACGGTAAGTAGGGGTCCGCTACGAGCGGGTAAAAAGCCCACAGCCCCAAGGTCACAGGGAGTGTGGGAGTCGCCTAGAGTGACAGGGAACCCGGTAAGGGCGTTCTCTCTGTAATTAAGAGGGAGCAAGAGTTCACTGACGAGCGGACTAAAAGTGAAAGCAAAACAGAACAGTGGGCGCCTCGTCCTCGCACTCAATTTTTTAGGCTCTAAAGGAGCTGCTGCATGCAAAAAGCTCAAACTGAGCAAAAAGACCTTGGAAAGGTTTCTTGAAGAGTGACGATCTGAGAAAGCTGAAAGTGAAAAGAGCTCTCGGAAGGGCGGTGGGAGGTTAGACAGAGAACACTGTACCGACCTCTCAGGGTCAAGTTCCTGACTCCTCCTCGAGGTCCTCGGACTCGGAGGAGGATGAGCGTGATCTGGAGGAAACCATTAAAAGGCTAGAGGAGGCCCTCGCCATTGAACAATCAGAACATAGGAAAAGGAAGAAACAAAAAAGGAGCAGGAAGTATGGTGGGGATCCATGTGACCCATTCTTGGAATGTAGGGTGGGGCCCATGGCACCACCGCCCTACGGGGACAATGGAGGGGGAGCCCCCCCGGAAGTGTCCGTAATCCGGAAATGTGGCGGGCACTGGGGGTGGAGTTCCCCATGGCCCTTCCTGTGAGATGCTCAAGGTAATCATTACCAAGAGCCTTTAGATTTTAAGGTGATCAAATTGCTGGCGGAATCAACTAGGACATGGGTGAGTAGTCCCCCGGTGCTAATGGCAGTTAGCAAGGATAGCCTGGTGTTCCCTGTGGTTTATGCCAGAAATTGGAAAACAGGCACAGCAGCCCAGTTAACAGCTATAGAGGAATATCAGTAACAGGGCTCTTTGACTTAGCTTCCTCCTTATGCTTTATCAAGAATGCCTCCTTTGCTGAAACTAATACAGCTTTCACTGCTGATGGCTGCCTCATATTGACTAATATCACCTCAGGAGATTTCTATGGTAATTCTACCCAAGCAGCGGTTCTTGGTATACAAAATATGAGGTACCCAGTTAAAACAACTATTGATTTGGGGAAATTGTTTACGAACCAGCTCCAGAGAATTAAATAATAATCAGTCCTATTCCCAGAGCCCCCTGTGGATGGCAGGGCTTAGAGGCCCCCCCATGGTCCATGTCATATCATTACAAAAACCCTACCCAGCATAATCAGCCATTGCTATTGGATGGGTTTTATTTGTGTGGAAAAAGAGCTTGTCTTGATTGGATTCCCCTGGCCCTACAAAATTCATTAGTGTTCAATGGTACAGTAACATGGAATACCTCTGTCTCCTTTGAATCCTCGGTGCAGATTAACAAGACCCATAAGTTTAACATCTCCTCTGCACCCTGCCTCTTGACCCCATTCTTTTTTTGTGCTTTGGAATGGTACTCAGAATGGTACCTGGGTGGATGGGGAGAGGGGTCAACTAAATTGTACAGCCTTGACTTGTAGTCTCAGCAATTGCTGGAGTTCTGAACACGGGAGAGCACTGATGGTTTGCATCCCTAGTGCGGTAATGATCCCCACACAAATGAATGAGGACTGAGAACAACTGCCAGCTGTCATATATCAGCAACAGAGGGACTTCGGCATTACTGCAGCTATTGTGACTGCTGTGGCTCTGGCTGCGGCTGGCGCCACGGCCGCTGGTTTTGCCCTAACACAGGCGGTCCAGCAAGCTACAACCATCAATGCACTCGCTGAGAGGGTGGTGGCTGCTTTGGAGATCCAGAAGACACTGAATGGACAACACCATTTTGGCGTTCTGGCCTTGAACCAACAAACCGCCCTGTTGCAGGAACAGATAGACGCACTACATGTACAACAGAGACTGACTTGTGACTTGGGGTTTCATTCTCTGTGTGTAACTCCCATGACAGTGCTTAATGCTAGTGCACGTGTCCGCGCACTTAATGCTTATCTGAGTGGGCCCTGGAATGCGACCTTCCTAAATTATACCCTGCAGTTGGCCCATGCCATAGTGAGGGTCAATGAGACCCGAGTGCAGCCTCCTTCTGGAATCAGTTGGCTGCTGCTGCTGGGTGGGCATCGCGCTGGGCGGGATCTGCTTCTCTTTTAATCCTGTGTGGTGGGGGATTGTGTTTTTGTTTATATTTGCTCTGCAAGGTGCGACGGCTTCAACAGCAACATCAATTAGCCGTCAAACAAGCTTTGTTGGCCATGGGCCTGCTCCCTCTGCCCAGGTGTGGATCTCCATGATGGAGTAACGCACAGCTGAGGGTATAGGACGCGGGGGATAGCCTCAGCCAAAGGCCCAAGCCGGTAGGTCTTACAGTCCCCTGGTGTCGGGATGGCCACCCAACACATCCAGTTTGTTGCACAGGATGTGAGGCAAAGCACTGCACGCGGAAACCAGAGTGAGCAACCGGAATCCATGGGGAGCATGCCTGATTGCATGTAGGTTTCATGCCTGTCTACCTACCCCCGCAAAAAAGGGGCATTGGACAGCGCTGACACTCCCTGGGTAGATGGTACCTGGGCAAGAGTCAGCTCACAGCGGGGATCAGGCCTCTACTCTTGCCTGATGCATAAAAACAAAAAGGGGGAACTGTAGAGAGCTGCGTATGGGCGCGCCTTAAAGATGGCGCCTGTTTCCGCCTTCCACCCCCTACGGGGTGAGTGCTCTCGGTAATATACAATTCCCTATATGGCTTGGGCAGTGGCTGCGGCGCCCCTTCCGCGTATCTGGACCTATTGGCTGCACCCACGTGTCACTCCAGGGTTGGATGCCTTGTGATATATAGCTTGTAGGAGGAAGGAGAGGAAGAGGTCGACGGAACAATAAAGCATCGCAGAGACAACCAGTGGTCACGTCTTCCTTGCAGGCGAGGTTGCGCGCAACACTTGTGATGTTTCTCATCATGACCTACAGAAAAACAACTGTATTTTTCATCCATAATATATACCTGTGTATGCATACAGTAAAACTGAAATGAAAACCTACAAAACAGTAATTACCATTCTACATGTGATGCACCTTGACAGTTTCTATTCTATTTTATCTCATTAAAAATTGCTGGTCTCAACCCACTAATTTGACATTACAATTCACTGTGGATCATAACCTGCAACTTGAATTAATCCACCTTATTGTGTCTTGGTTATTTTAGTGGCACTTTGAGGCTTTTTTTGATCTACATGGAGCACACAAGCAATGGAGCAGCTGCTGTATGCCAGACCCTATGCTCGCTGCTTGTAGGGATGGGGTGAGGGGCTCAGAGAACAGAGGATGTGACCACCCTCCAGGACAGAGATGGGTCAGAGGTCACACACATAAGCCAGAGGGCTGCCAGCTCAAGGTGGCAATTGCAACCTGAGGGTGCCCACCACCTCCTAGCATTGGCCACATACAGCAGGCAGAAGTGTCCCTGTCCCTCCCAGTCCTGCTGAGGTCCTGGGCCTTCTCTCTTCCTCTCCCCTGAGCATGGTCCAGAGGATGGCAGGTGCTCAGCTGGCAGCACTACTGCAAACAAGGCACAGACCGAGTTAATCTGGGGGCTCCTGGATCCTGCCGGCCTCTGGGCCATGCTGTGGCTGCACTGATGGTGTTGCTTAGAGATAATCTCATAAAAATTTTGTTTTCTTTTTCCAATATTCTCTGAGGGGCTGAAGGAGAAAGATAAGACACTCGAAGACACCCAAAGCTCCAACTCCTATTAGCCTGACGACATCCTGTGGGAGATGAGACACCACTGGAGAACAGCACCAAGCTATTTCCACAGTGGAGGATGGAGGCCCTCACCACCTGTGCAATGCCAGCACCTCCCTCCAGCCAACCCTCTGCTGTCCCCTCCCTCCAGCCAGGCTCAGAAAGACATGGCATGGCCCTCCCACTGGCTGAGTGGAGAAGCTGCTCAGTTTCCAGAACGGATAAGGAAGAGAGCAGTGTGGAGGAGGGTGGGAACAATGGCCCTGGCCCACACAAGGCACACGATGCTGCTCCGACAATCAAAACCCTGCCTGAGCCCTGGCTCTTCATCAAATGGCATAATGACTGAAGAGGATTTAGGAAAATAAGAACAAAATGGAAAGGAATTAGAAGTAACACCAGTGACAGAGCAGCATTACAGTTAGAGGCAATGACAGAGAGAATATGAAGAAGAACGTGTGCCCATTCTTTCCAGGGAGATTAAACTGGTAGGTAAGACACTCAGTTCTTTGAGTATCTGATGAAGCAGAGAAGAAGGTAATGGCTTTGACCCCAGCAAAGTCCAGCCCTCGGCCCCTAGGCCTTCAGGGACTGTGGAAGGCATAGACTGGACATTCTGGCTACCACGTGGGAGCCACTTATAGTGGGTCCAGCCCAGGCAGGCCAAAAAGCAGCTTGTGGAAGGCCACTAGCCCAGGGATATGCTGTCAGAAAAGCTGAGGCCATCACTTCCAGTTAAGTCACTGCCCAAGCCCACCCAGGGCACATGGCAGGGCCACACAGTGGCCACTGTCCCAGGCCTGGTGTGCTCTGTTCTGGTGTCAGGAGAAGCAAGCACAGGCTTCTCCTTGCCTGTGCAAACCAGAGCCTCGTGCCCTGGAGAGCCTGAGCAGCAGCTGCTGGCTGGCTGGGCCAGGCCACTCACCTGCAATCTCATTCTCCTCCAGGTTGATAGTTTCCAGCATTGGGAGGGTGGTGAGCTGCTCTGGGAAATCTCGGAACTGGTTTCGGGACAGGTCGATGGCCTTGAGGTGCTGTAGGCTGCTGACTTCATTGGGGAGGCGATGTAGGAAGTTCCCTTCAAGGCGGAGCTCTGCCACATAAGGGAAGAAGAGAGGAGGGTGAGCAGGAGGCCCTGCCCAGAGACCACCATGGCTACTGTTAGTGCGTAGGCCAGGGGTGGCAGCAAGGAATGCCCAGGCCCCAACAGAAGTCCCTGAGGAGCCACGTCCCCATTAATTGACCCTAGAGGAAGGGTAATGTTTCCACCACTGCCCAGGCAAGGCCTGTCACCCATCATTCCTACACAGGTCACCTGCTTTTGGCTTTAGAGTAGAAGGCTTCCCACAGAGGCCTGGGCCTAGGCAGAGTCAGTGTGAACTGGCTCCCCTCAGACCAGGATGGGCAACCCCACCTACAAGACAGGACTCCCCTGGCCCTACCTGGTGCAAGGACCCCTATGCCACCTAAACTCTTCCTAGGCCACTCACTGTCTTTGCTCCCTTCTAGCTACCACCACCTAGACTTGGGTAGGTTCCTGCCCCAGAGTCACTGCTCCCCAAACCAGCAGTGGGGTCCCCATTATGTGGGGACCTGGTGAGAATGGTTGGCCCAATGACAATCCCTCTGTTGGGGACACAGCCCAGGCAGTGCAGAGACAGGTCCAGGTGGAGCCTAAGGCTGAAATGCCGAGAGGGAGGAATGGGGGAACAATGCAGAGCCATGATGGGACCAGCAGCTCTTGCTGCCTGGGCACGAACTCCAACCATGTCACCTATGACAGTTCACTCAGAAAGTTATTGAACCCAGTTAGGGCTTGGTTTCCTCACTAAGTAAAGAGCTAATAGTAATTCCTGCCTCCCAGAGTTTTGAGGGTTAAATCTAACATGGGGAAAGCAGGAGAGAAAGACAACAGTTGGGGCTGTTTTGCTTCTGGCCTGCTCCCTCTCTACACTTGACTCTATAGCCCCTTCCCTATGCCATGGACCCACCCTGCCACCAAAACAAAGTTGAGGTCCACAATCACAAAGTGACCTAAGGAACACCAGTCAGCTCTACTTTCCAGGGCCAGCTTTGTGACCAGGAGGCCAACGGATACACACAGGGGCCACTGCTGAGAAGGGGCTACCCTTGGGTTGGAAATCTTAATCATTTTGGGCTTGAATCTGTTTTGTAAACAGTGCTGGGCTCACACATGGTGTGACCTCCTCCACTTCCTGGGATGGGCTGTTGTGAACCTATTCTGCTCTCTGAGGTCCTAGGAGTTGCTTGGCTTCTCCCTTCATGCCTGCTCTGTGATTCCTGTAGTAGGGAGGGTCCAAGTCAGGCATGTGTAGCCTGCGTTGTCTCGGCACAGAATGGTAGCAGCTGCACCTCACCCACTCCCTACCTAGGGTTCCAGGGCTGGAAATACAATGGTGTGCCTGGTTGGCAATTGGCTACAGGCTGAGTCTCAGCAGGAATGAGCCTCTTGCCCACCCCTGACCCAGGTAGCAGGCCCCAGTGCCTAGGTTAGAGATCCTTAGAGGCACCTATGTGCTGCAGGTTGGGGTGGTACTTCTGAGGAATGAAACACATCTAGCCCAGCAGTCCCAGCAGGGTAAAGCATAGCTGTTCAGCATCTGTAAGGAGCAGAAGGGCCGGAGAGACAGCTCAGTAGATTAAGTGTTTACCTGGCAAGCATAGGGTCCTGAGTTCAATACCCAGTACCACAAAAAAGAAACAAGAAAACAGCAGAAACTCAGCCCCTTGTAGCCCTGGGCAGGTGCACCACATGCCATCCACTGCAGGCAGTGCCTGGGCACCTGGGAGTCCACAAGGCTTCTCTTCCTCCTTCCCAGCCTCCTGAGCCTGGCTTAAGTCTGCCCTGTAGCCCACTCATACATTTCTGAAAACGAGCCACAAAATATGAGGTGTCTCATTTCATAATTCGCATGCCAGTTAAATGCTCTCAGAATTGCCTTAGCATAAAGATGGATGGTAAAATCCACACTATGTTTTTATTTTTTCTTACTTTGACATCAAATAGCAAATGAAAAGCACTGTAACACACTGAGAGAGACAGCAGAAAAAAGAAGACAGCTTTCTATGTACTTGTAAGGCATTTTCCCCAAACAAGAGCCCTGAATTCTCATTCAGCTGTGCCCCATCATGCAGGCAGCCCTGCCCCCACTCTGTGCTCCATGCAGCTCAATGAGGCACAGCTCTGTGATGCAGCTCTGGGTTGATGAAGCCCCACAGCAAGAGCAAGATCCAGGCCACATCAGGGCCCCTGTCTGCAGGTGTCCTGTCCTCATATGCTGTACTCTGGGCAGGCAAGAACTGCATCTGATTGTCCTAACATCCAGCCTCCTGCAGGGCACTTCACTGTCACTCAGCAAATGCTGGATGAGTCAGAACTCTTCTCCCCTCAGGAGGCAAACAGATAATGCAGGGGGCCCGGGCTACCTCTTCCATCTCTGGGGACATTTAGTGAACTCAAGGTTCCACTAAAAGATCCACTGTCTGCTCCATGCAAACCTAGGAGCCCATTGGCAGCCAGGTTGACAGGCACACCTTCATCATCACGCACCCCTATCTGGATGGTGGCTGTAAGGGTCACAGTGCAGGAGGTAATGCTAGATAACATCTAGCCTAGTGTTTGCCTTTGTAAAATGGCATTTGCTCAAACACCCTGAGCATGCATGCTTTGTGGCCTCTGAACCTGCAGCTCCCCATTTCTAAATGCTCTGACCCACTGAAATGAGGCTCACTGCCTCATTTCATTTGTGTCTTTACTCACATGTCTTCCAGTCTATAATAGGATCCCCTCTGCCTACAGTGCCTACCCCGATAGCATCTCCAATCTCCTAAGGGGCTGATGGGTTTACATTCTCTCTGCTTCCCTCCCTGAGAAATGAAGGTGCCTGAATCGGGGGCTCACAGCACTGCCAGGACACTGTGAGCACACAACAAGTATCTGATCAGTACACATCTGACAAATGAAGGACACTGCACCATCCTCACAATTCTGCCAAATTTCTACTCCACACACCACTGTTCTTCCTTAAATTGATTTGTGCTTTATTTATATAAAAAGAAAAAAACTGTTCCTACCCTCTCTGAAAACATGTTGAATTCTCACTGGACACTGTTGCAAGATAAGAGAATATGGGCCCCAGGCAGACGATGTGGTGGGCAGCACGCGTCAGGCTGGGGCGGCTGCCTCGAGGAGCCCTCCCTCCGCAGCCACTTCCCTGAGGGGAGCACGTGTTCTCCTGGATTCTCAAACCCCCACCATGCTGTGTGGTCGGGCTGCCCACAGCACCTCCCAGTCCCCAGTGCGCAGCCCATTTGCAGCAAAGTGTATAACAGGCCCAACAGGCCACAGGGAGATCACGAGCATGCCTAGAGGTGAGGACACAGGGGGGCTGGGGTGATGGCTCAGTGGAATAAGTGCTTCTCTGGCAAGCCTAAGGGCCTGAGTTCAATCCCTGGTTCCACCAAAAAAAAAAAAAAAAAAAAAAGAGGTGAGGACACACTGGCACAGGGGCCTTCAGGGCTGCACACAAGAGGTCGCCGGTGCCCTCCCCTCGAGCTTCGTTTCCCTTTCCCCGACTGGGAGCATTAGTGGGCCTGCACCCCGATGGGAAGGCTTTGGAATCATCCCCCAGCCCCGATGCTCCCACTCGGGGCTGCTGCACCACTGGCACATCTCATCTACTGGGTTTTGCAGCTGTGCAGGGCACAAGACCAAAGTCCACGAGGGAGGATCTGACTCCATGCCAGGCAGAGCCCTGCAGGTTGCCCACACAGGCTCTGAGGCCAGACGTCTGGGCTTCACAGTCAGACTGTGCTGCTTCTGACTGTGATTTCAGGCAAGCTGTTTTTGACCTCTGCCTCAGTTTCTTACCTATGAGGGCAGCACTAAACACTCTCTGTAGGGTTGTTGTGAAGTTTAAATAAATTACAAGTAGCAAGTGAAAAAAGCTTTCAATATGCTGGTACACAGCAAACAGCAGTGTGCATGTGGAATAGAAAGATAGATGGGTAGACACGGGATATGACACAGGACAGTTGGGCGGACTCAGTAATCCACTTAGCACTAAGCCACCTGCTGGACCTGCATTTCTTACCACCCAAGCTTAGGCCCACAAGAGGAAACTGCTGTCTGTGTGAAGCTATAATGAGCACGAGCCTGTCCTCTCCTGCTTCAGAAGCCCTGTGGGGCCAAGGCCTCTGGAAGCAGGTGTTGGCAGTGAGATGATGAACAGCCCAGAGCTCCACGGGTTCACAGTATGGCAGTCACAGAACCTGCTGTGTGTCTCTCAAACAAAACACTGAAGCCAGGTCCCTCTGCTCAGCAGGGGAAGTGCACCAGGGCGAGGAGAGTCCTCTCCCGATTTTGTTACCTCCAATTTTCTGACATGTTCAGAATTCTTATTTCAAAGAAGAAAAAAAAAGATGTTCTTTCTCAAAACAATTCAGGCCTGAGCCTAACTATAGTCCCAGAGCAGCTGAAAAAAATAAGAAGCGTCTATCCCAAAGACAGACTGAGTCTGTTGGGAGCCTCAAGGCCTACCCTTCATCCATGCAGGCCCGTAGGTACACACACCTGTCTAGCTCTGCATCCCTCCCTCTCCCAGCAGTTCAGCTTCTCTGGAGAACCTGGGGGTGCTCTGGGGGTCCAGAGACCTCACCCAATGGCCAACCACAAGCACTTGAAGGCAGCATCCCTCCTGGGAGGAGCCTTGTTTCCAATACAGGCACTACTACTTGGGGCAGGAATTCTTGACATCAATCAGCACAAACAGGGCACTCTCATGATGGGGAGTCAGAGCTAAGAAACCCTGCCTGGTGCCTGAGAGATGAAAAATGAGGCAATGTCAGTTAAGGAAGCCATGGTGTCCTTCACCTGTGGAAGCATGGTCAGGGTCACATTTGGAACTGGGTGCCCAGGCTGACTAAACAGGATTTCTTGCCTTGCCTCGAAGGTTGGCAAGCATGTGCTGCTCATGTCCAGGTGAGAGAGGATCATGCCGGGGGCGGGAGGCAGGTGTGTATGTGGCCTTCTGCCAGGCTCCAGAGTCCCACGGAGGTCAGGCCCAATGATTTGAACCTTTCCTGGTTACACAGCCCACATTACAACACAAAGCCACCTAGGTTACACACCGTAGGGCAAGGCCATCGGAGCCAGCACGGGACAGGACACAGGGTCTGGGCTGGGGGAACACTGGTGTTCTCTTGCTCTCACCTTCTTATTACAGCCAGGGAACTGCTCTACTTGTGGGGACCACAAGACTGCTGCTCAGGAAGTTCTGACCATAGAGGGCAAAACAGCTCCCCAGAAAGGAAGGACAGAGGCAAAAGGAACAACAAGAGAATTAGGGCCAGTTGGCCAGATTGGGTATGAGAATGCTGGACAACTGGACAGGCCATGGTGGTGTGGCCCAGCAAAGAGGCAGTGGTACCCTGGCAGGCCACTGGGTGTGGTCCAGGAAAGATGTTCTTGGTCCTTCCTGGAACCTCTATATTTTACCACAGGCCTCACACATAGCTCTCAGGCAAACATGACATGGTTCGCACACAGAACTGATGAGAACCATGAACTCCCCAAACTCTCCTTGCTGCCCCTAGCACAGTCCAGGTCTAACCCACAGCAGGGGCATGTATGGACATTCTTCCAGCTGAAGGATGCCACCTATCCACTCTCTATGCACAGTAGATGTCTGGGAGAGGTGGCTGAGTCTTTGCCTCAGTTATAGCTGCCCACTCCCATCTTTGTGTCACTGGAAGGGAGTTGAAGATTAAAAACAGAGGATATACCCAGTTAATTTTGAATTTTAGGCAAAAAAATAATCTTTACTATAAAAATATTTCAAACATGGCATGGAATATATTTATATTAAAAAGTTATTTATTGCTTATCTGAAATCCAAATGTAAGTGAATATCCTATACTTTTATTTACCAGATCTAAGAACTCTTCTCTGGCCTATCTAGGATCCTCCACACTCCCAGAAAGTTCCCTTTTTTTTTTTTTTTGCGGAACTGGGGATTGAACTCAAGCCCTTGCAATTGCCAGGGGAACACTTATTCCACTGAGCCATCTTCAAGGCCCAGAAAGTTCTAAATGTTACTAATCACCATTCAGAGCCTGTTCTATGCTAATTGCATGGGCTTCATTAACATTCATGACCTACAAGGTCAACAGCTGACCAGAGCAGCCACCCTGGCCCACAACGACACACTCTGCCAGCCAATGCACTGACAGGCCCTACAACAGCCAAGCAGTGCATTCTTCTTCCAGCCAAGGTCCTCACAGGGAGGGAACACACCATCCCCTGTGGAGGGCACAAGGCTTTCAGGGGCTACCTCAGGGTCTGGATAAAGACACAGCTTGGAGCTGCGTCTTCAAGGTCCCACATCTTTCACACCTCCCTGGTGAATCAAATGTCCAGGATGCCTCTCTCTGTCTCTTCCATGGAACCTACTCCAACCCAGTCAGAGACCCTTCCAGAATGTTCCCAGACAGTTCCCTGGGACCAGCCCCCTATGACACATCGTATCTGTCTGATCTCTAGTCTTACATCATTTCTCCATTGACTTTCTAAGCACACCATTTATCCCATGAAAGGCACTTCAGAAACACCCTTTTATTTAGCCAGCAAACACCTACTCATATGTCAATCCCTGTTAAGCCATTTCCTCTGCAAGCTTTCTGATTCACCACTTATAGAAAACAGAATTGAATTCTGCCTCCTTGGTATCTACAGGCTTTGGGCCAGTTTCTGTTCTGCTGACCCTCCTGTAGTGATGGGGCTGTCTGTTCACACAGCTGTCTCTCCTGTGAAAGGGAGACCAGCAAGGGCCATGTCTGGCCCTTAGTTTTCTTATCATCCCAGAAGATGCAGAGTAGTAAGCAGCAGAGAATGAGCCTCTCTGAGAGTAGTCATCTGGACAGTGGACCATACCAACTGGAGGAAGACAAGAAGGCGGGACATGGGTTCCCTGGATCCATGAAGGATAAGAAGCAAAAACTGAAACCCACTAGGAGAGCAAAGAGAGAAACTTGAACGAAGGAGGTAGCCGCAGAACCTTCTCTGTGTCGGGACTCACTGCACAGGAAGAGCTGTTCAAACCTGCAGACAGGGTAACTGTTGGCGAGCCCCAGAGACACACAGCAGTGGAAGAGAACAGTAGATGTGAAAGACTGAGCTAGCTGGGAGTGAGTGCTGTGGGCTCAGTCATCCCTCAGAATAGAGTGGCTGGTGGGGAGCCATCTTGGAGAGGGGCTGACTGAGCTCAGAACTCAGAACAACTATTGGGTCCATCTAGTGGCTCTCAGCTGAGTTCAAGCCACAGAAGGTGTGCTGATGGCTGAGGCTAAATGGGTCTGGTCCCAGCCTCATGGCCAGAGAGCAGCCTGGAGTTCAGGGGAAAGAGGTACAAGCTCACTGAAATCTTCTCCCCTTCCATAAAGCTGCTGCTGGATTGTTGGGACAGATCAGTCTGGACAGTCTGGACAATCAATGTGGACTCTGTCTCCACACACTGTCCGCCAGGGATAGCAGGGACAAACCTGGAAATGGACTTTCTCTGTCTCTGCCTTCTTTCTTTCACCTTCGTTGTTTGACAGTGTTTTTATACGAGGTTGAACATGGTTTCTAGGTTCTTTGTGGCTGCTACTCTCGTCTGTTCTTCCTTTGCTTTCTGTCTTGTGTCCCCCTCCTGTCTCCTGCACCAGCTTCCCAAAGCTTACACGGACCCTTTGTCCTCCAGCCCTGCTTCCAGTCTCTGCCTTTTCTATTTCTCTATCCCCCACCTTTAAACGCCTTTTAAATTTCCTCAACTGAGGAAAAGATTGGCATGCTGAGGACTGACTTACTGAGCATTATTTTCGGTTTGTTCTGGATTTTGTTACATAACCACAAATCTAGTTCATATGGTTATAGGTGTTAAATTAATGGTTACCACAGTTTATTACTTTCTAGGCTGTGTTTGATGCTACTGTTGTTGCTGACTATACCACATTGGTCAAAGTGACCTAATTGTTCTAACCAGCTGTTTTTCCCAGGATATCAAGACTGAGATTGCCTAAAGGTCATAGAAAATAACCCAGGGGCTCGGCCAAGCAGGCAGCAACTTCCCATTCCCAACGAATTGAAGAGGTAGGATCTTGCAACAGATTTAACCCCCAAATTCCACAGCCGATAAGATAGCTAAGCGGACTAAGCACCTGCTTATGCAAGCTCAGGGACCAGGGCTCGATCCCCCACATCTCATGCCACGCTGGCCCCACCCCGGGTGTGCTGAGCCAGCCACCAAGACTGGGTATGGTGGCACATGTCTGTAATCCCAGTGCCTGGGAAACTGAAAACAGGAGGATCACTATGAATCTGAGCTGTGTAGTGAGATGCTGTACTAAATACATTAAAAAAAAAAAAACACTTCAGCCACACTTGGAAGACATCCTGAGAAGTAGTATTTCCTAAGGATTCTAAATACTAGCAATAATGCAACTGACTATAAGCAATTTATAAGTATCAACTCAGGAATTAAGAAAGAAAGAAAGAAAGAAAGAAAGAAAGAAAGAAAGAAAGAAAGAAAGAAAGAAAGAAAGAAAGAAAAAAAGAAAGAAAGAAAGAAAGAAAACAAAACAACACAACTTAAATAAGATGCAATCCCAGACATCCAGTTCACCAAAGGCAAACCCAGGGGTCAAGGAGAGGACAATCCAAAAGCCACCTGACCTCCTGTAGTGGTAACAACGAAGCAAATGAATGAGGCTCAAGTTTTTTTATCCTTCCCAAATGACATGAGTGTGACAGGGATTAAATATCCAGTATGGAACTGGGAGAGCCAAACATGGGTGCCAAACTATAATCCTTCTAACACCAGCCCTGAATGGCCAGGACTCAATCAGTAGCTGACAGCTTCCTCAGTGTTTGCCTCCACTTTCAACTAAAGACCAGCCAAAGACCAGTGTGCACCAACATCAATGGCTGGCTTCTGGGGTTAGCCGCCCGCAGCTTCGCCACACAAAGAACTGCCCATCAGACTGAAGTTGCCTCTCTGCTCCACAGTGAAGCTTTCCTAAGCCTCTGCCTGCCTTTGAGGCACTGCCAGATACAAGCGGTGGGGCCAACTGCCCTGCACGCAGTGCAGCATGAGAGGCCTTTGCTGCCCCCCTTGGATGGTCTCTGTTTTTCTCTGCAGGGGTGTGTGCCATATTACTTGGGGCTGGCAGGTCCTGGCTACCCTCCACAGAAGGGACTGAGTGACAGTGAGAAGACAGATATCAGAGAGGAAGGGACAGCGGAGCCACAGCTAGGCAGTGGGAGCCACTTTCCATCGGGCTCACCTGCCATTTAAGCCTCAGGTCTTGCTTCTTCCTTCCATGCAACGGACACAGGGCACCAAGGAAGTGGAATCAGCTAAAGACGACCCAACTCTTGGGACCCACAGAACCCCAAGAGATGAAGAGACGGGCAGGGGACAGGCAGATTATTCTCTCCTCTGGTATCAGCATGGCATCAAGGTAGCCCACTTCCACCAAACATCCAGAAAAAGTCATGTATGATGGTAGGAGTCTGTTATCTTAGCTGCTCAAGGTGCTGAGGTAGGAAGGTGCCAAGCTTGAGGCCAGCCTGGGCAACTTAGTAATATCCTTTCTCAAAGTATCTTAGTCACTTTCATCATCACTGGGACAAAAATACCCAACGTCTGCAACTTAAAAGAGGAGAAGTTTAGTTTGGCATAAGTTTCAGGCTACAGGCAACTGGCTCCATGCAGGACAGCATACATGGCCCAAGGGCATGAGGGAGGAACAGAGGCTCACAGCACAGCATCCAGGAAGCAGAGTGAAGAGAGGAGCTCTGGAGGGAGATACGCCCTTCCACGCCCCAGCCTCAGTGACCCACCTCTGTTGACAAAACCACATTTAGCAACCTTCTAAAGCTTTATCCAACTTCTAAAAGCACATTTAACTATAAGCTCATCAGTGGACTAACTCACTAATGTGCACCATGTCCCCAGGATCCAATCACCTCTCAAAAGTCCCACCTATGAGTACATGAAGCTTTGGGGGCACAACTAGATATAAACCATGACATATCACCTCTGGCCCCTAAAAGACTCATCTCTTCATGCAAAAGGCATTCATCCATCTCTAACAGTTGCCAAAGTCCTAACAGTTTCATCATTGCTGAAGAGTCCAAGTTCAAAGTCTCCTCTGAAACTTAAGGCAAACTCTTAGCTGTGAGTCCCTGTAAAAATAAAAAAGAAAGTTAAACACTGCAACACACAAATGGCACGAGATAAACATTTCCATTCTGAAAGAGGGGAAAAGAGAGATAGAAAGTGGAGCAGCTGAACAGAGGGGAGGAGAATGGAAAAAAAAGAAGCAGAAAGATTTACCATGTAGAGGTATAAACTCCCTATAGAAGAAAGAACCAAAGCAAGACCTAAAACAAACAGGGCAAACATTAAATCCCATAGTTCCACACCCAGGGCAAGCTGAGATGATCTGATTCTAAAGTCCCAGGGCAAACCCATCCCTATGGCAGGCACTACCAGTAGTTACACCTCCAACAGCTTCTCTTGTACTGACTTTGCTCACTCCTTGCAGTTTTCCTCAGATATTCTACTTTCTTGGCTTTTTCAACTTTCTGGGGTCTCCAATGCACTTTCAGCTTCACTCCCACAGCTTCACACACTGCCCTCCCAGGGGCACACTGCCTGGCCTCCCAGACCTTATGCTGAAATCTGGGTAAAGGCCTGACCTGACAACTCTTCCATTCCGTATGCCATGTGGATGATGCCATGGTCTGCCACTATTTCAAAGAGTAGCCAGGCCCCCTTGGATTATGGCTGCAGAAGCCTCTGAGTGTCCACATGGATGGCTGACTACTGTGAGCTAAATCCCAAAGAACTAATTCCTTAGTGGTACAAGATAAACTGCATTTGTATCAGGGGAGTGATCACTGCTAAGTACAGCATTGCCACGGTCCAATCACTTCCCAGAAGCCCCATCTACAAGCACATGAGGCTTTGGGAAACAACTACATTTAAACCATAACACAAAGTTAAAAATAAATAAATATACAAGTGCTGAGGCTATATTTTAGCATTAAGTATCTGCCTAGAACATACAAGGCCCTAGTTTAAACCCCCAATATTGCACACAAACAAGCAAATAATCCAGAAAAGGACAGAGTAGACCACTTAGAGTCTTCTATTCACACATAAAAGAAAGTATTTTTTGCTGAAATCACAACAGGTGGCTTGAGCCTAGATCCACCTAAGAGCCAGAGGGAGTGCTCAGCTCCAGCACCTCCTGCCCAGGCCATCCCAGCCCTCGATCTACCATGCAAAATCCCACTAGCAAGTGTACCAGACTTCCCTTTACAACCCCAAAGGCAATGGAGCACCAAGGAGTTCAAACAGCATTATCCAACAGACTTTTGACTAGGAGGCATCATAATAAATACAACTCTGTAACTCAGCTCTCAGGGGCACTTCTTTGCCCCTTCACCAGGCCTCTGGCAAGAGACCACTAAGCATTACCAAATCCTTTAAAAGTTCTTGCCTCTATACTCACCCCCAGTCATGCCACTCTTGCAAAGCACTAATTCCCCTGTCCAATTTGTCCACACCAGTGTCCCAATCCTCAATGGTAAGGATGGGTTTGTTCTGCAAACCTGGGCTCTTTCAGGAACAGACCTGGATTTATTGGCAGGTCTGTTTATTTACTACCCCTTCTCCTTTTCTCCTATTGGGAGCCACTGGGGTAGAGGTCATTCCAGACCAGGCCAGAGCCCTCTCCTGCACCACTGTTCAATTGCCCTCCTTCCCTGCTAATTCATGCCTTCTTCTCCTAACTTGGCACTGCTCTGTACACAGGTCTCTTTAAGGAAGCCCACTGTTACAGACTGTATTGAGATGATCCCCCAAAGCCTCGAGTGCTCAGAGGGTGTCATGAGAGTCGGACACTGGTGAGTTCATAGCTATAACAGTGGAGGGTGAAGCCTGTGGGAGGAGGCAGTCACTGGGGTGTGGCCTGAAAGGGCAATCTCTACCTTCCGCCCTTAAGCTCTGTTTCCCACCTGACACACCATGAGCTCTTTCTCCTGTCCATGTCCCTCTGCCATGCTGCCCTGCCTTGAAGTCAACCGACTATAGACTAAAACTGTGAGTACACACTCTCCTTCCTTAAGTGTAGGTGTCACATATTCTATCCCAATGATGAAGAAAGTAACTAAGACTAAAATCAGCTGTCTGCAATAGGCTTGCTCAGGTGGCTATGCACCACCAGCAATTTGTGATTTGTTTCTCTAAATAGTATCTTAGGGGCTGGAGATTTAGCTCAGCGGTAGAACAATTGCATAGCAAGCTGCAAGCCCTGGGTTCAGTCCTCATACCAAAAAAAAACAAAAAAAAAAAGCAAATAAATAGGATCTTAGACCCTCTTCCTGTCCCTATCACATCAAAATGCCAAAGGGGGAAATGCAATCACATACTGTGCCCTCTGCACTTCTCCTGTCCTATCAGTTTACAAATGTGCACATCTGCAGGCCGCAAGACCCCCACGGTGGCAGAAGGATGGAGGGAGCAGGGAGTAGGCGCTGCCTGTCCATCCAGAGGAAGCCTTTCAGCAGACTCCACAATGCCCTCCTGCTGACCTCTTGCCTGTGTCTATGCCAGGCACCTACATCCACCTGCTGTGTGCATGCCCAGAGAGAAAACGCCCATGCTCCCAGCATGGCTCACTAGCTGAGCAAGCAGCACAGGAGAACACTAGATGGGAGGTGAGAAGGGGCTCAGCCAAGCCTACCAATAGTTAACTATCCATGGGCCTCAAATGCCCTGCTGCACTATTTGGACAAGGAAAGCAATCTAGCATCACACACAGTCTCAACCCTTGAGTCAGTCAGAGACACAGCCAGCCAGACTGAAGCCAACAGAGGTTTCCAGACTGCACAAAGGACACAGCCCCAGCCTACCCCTGGAAATGACCTCATGAGTGCAGCCCAGGGACTGATGCTGGTGACATTTCTTTCATAGCATCAGAGCCACAACCTGAGCAGGGCGTACCTCGGAGCTGACTGAATGTGGTCATAAACTTGCTGGTGAGGGACTTGAGCTCGTTGTTAGCCAGTGTGATGAGGTGGATCTGGTCTGAGACATTCCTCAGGACCTTGTAGATGCCGATGGGGAAGGAAACCAGCTTGCACTCTGCCAGATCTGTAGCCAAAGGACAAAAGACACACCAGTTACCTGCGACAGCTGTCCAAGAGCACTCCGCACCCTCATGATCCCCAACATCATCTCTTTCCCAGATTCCTGCCCTCTTGCCCTCCTGCTCTCTGCTGGACCATCCAGGAGCCTCCTCCGGCGATAACTCGCGCCTGTCCCTGCTTCACGCCCTGGATCTTGGAGATCAGCCTGCCACCTCCCCCATTCCACAGTCTTTGCGTAGAATGCAGACAGCGGAGCCAGCATTCACAGTAGTGTCCTTCAAAGCTCGTAGAGACAACTCCCTCTGGAGTCATCAAAGGCACCACAATGAGGGAGACAGCTTTAGACTCCCTCATAGCAGCTACCCTGAAAACACGCTGAGCACTCCAGACTCGTGGCACCCTTCTTCCCAGTCCCATCACACTGGAGACAAGCATCACTCATCAGTAGGGAAGCACTGTGCGGACCAGCCGGGAAGTTCCTCAGTGCTTAGCACGGTCTCCACATGAACCGGAGGTGCCACTCCTACACACACTTGAGACAAGTGAAGACACACAACACACAGCACACAGATGCCCACAGCAGCATCACTCACGACAGCCTGAGAGTGAAAACCACCCAAATGACCACTGGCTGAGGAGTGGCCCAATAAAAATATGGCATCCATGAAAAGGAGTATTATTCAGCACTGGGAAGAATGGAAGTACCAGCGCACATTGTGACGTGGACAGACCTAACACAATACTGCGAGAAACAAGGCCAGAAAGGCCACACGTTGCACAGCTCCACTTACACAAAACGTCCAGAACAGGCAAATCCTTAGAGACATCAAGTAGATTGGGGTGCAGGAGGAGGGGGTCTCAGAAGTGATGACTACGAGGCAGGGAGCCTTTTGTGAGGACAATTAAATTATCAGAAGACTGGGTGAATACTAGGCACTGAAACCACTGAATGGCAAGCTTTAATGAAGGAGTCATATTATGTAAATTAATACTCCACAAAACAGACACACATGTGCAGAGGTGTGCACACATACCCACAAACACTCAGAGCAGAGGGGCTTAAAATTAGGCTGGCCAGGAGGAAGGAATAGGACAGGGGCTTTTATTTTTCTTTTTAAGCTTTCAGTGAAACACTACATCCAGGAAGAGAAAGAGCGAAGTGTACCATTTAAAAACTGTTTGCCTCTCTACACAGTGCCAATGGATAGGGGAGGAACTTCATGAATCCATGGTACTCTCGGGCCTGTCTTGGTCTTCCCTGAAAATGTCTCTGTAAAGCCACATCTAAGACCTGAAGATAAAAGGAGAGCAGCATG
This sequence comes from Ctenomys sociabilis, assembly GCA_004027165.1. Lineage (NCBI taxonomy): Eukaryota > Metazoa > Chordata > Mammalia > Rodentia > Ctenomyidae > Ctenomys > Ctenomys sociabilis. The sequence goes on from PVKA01008989.1 coordinate 32,260, forward strand.
CGTTGTGTCCATACAGTGAAATGCCCAAAGCTTTTCCTGCTGTACAGATCTCTCAAGTCTGCTTTAAGTGATTTATTATTTTCTTATATCCCTATATGTCAAGCATGGTCATGTCTCTTTTTAATCCATAAAGAAACAATGCCAAAAAGTAAAACAGCATTAGTGAAATGAAACTATGCACAAGATAACTTGGCTCTACTTATTCTATGCTTTGCCTCCATGGGTGCCAGCGTTCTATGAAGATATACAAATGCTGCACAATGAACTGCAGAAAACACTACAAGAACTGTGTGGGCACATCATGCACTCACTTGTGCAGTGGGTGGCGCAACAGTGTCTTGTCTTCCATAGGGAAGCTTAAGAGAAACTTTTAACCCACTGACAGAGCTTGCTGCATCTGCTTGATGTCACATAGAATTTTCACAAGAGACTACTTAGAGGAAAATACAGTTTCAAAACCAGCAATATTGACAGCTCTTCTTTTTTGGAAAGAAATTTTAATGCATTTCTTTTCTTTTCTTTTTTTTTTTCAGAACCAGGGATTGAACTCAGCCCCTTGCGCTTGCTGCTTATTCTACCAAGCTATCTCCCTGGGCCCCTAAATGCATTACTGTTGGGACAATCTGTTTCTAAATCTGACTTGGTGGCAGCATCGTATATTTCTAAAATAAAGCTAGCTTCTACCACAGCAACCACTTAAGAATAGTAGCCATGGCCCTACACTATCCCATGGTCAATATGACTAAGAATGTGAGCAACTGAGACACAGCTGTCGTCGTGGATGCCTCACCAAACACCAAGTTCGTGCGGGACATGATCCAGGAGGTATGCAGCTTTGCCCCCACAAGTATCATGCCACAGAGCTGCTCAAGGTCTCCGGAGACAAATGCGCCCTCAAGTTCATCAAGAAAAGGGTGGGAACACACATCTGCTCCAAGAGGAGGAGTGAGGAGCTGAGCAACATGCTGGCCACCATGAGGAAGGCAGCTGCCAAGAAGGACTGAGCCCCTCTGGAGTAAAGCTTTGCAGAAAGTTTAAAAAAAGAAACAAACAAACACAAAGCTAGTCATATTTAGGACAACTGAAGAAAAGCTGGGGATAACAAGAAGAACAAGCAAACTTGAACCATGAAGCAACTTTAAGCATCTCTTTATATTGATATAGTTTTGTACAGAAAATATTCAGATGATCCGTAATATATATAACTAAATGAAATCAAGAAAAAATAACAGTATGCATTTGAAAAGAATTATGAAGTTATATAGCAGTGCTCAGAACAGGGCTAAGGGAAGAGCTGAAATACAGCAACAGGTACGAAGTGCTGCAGACCCACTGAAAATGTACACAGGGGGCTGTGCTTTAAGAAATGGGATTGCTGTTCAGTGGAATAAACGCTTCCCTGGCAAATGCAAGAGCCTGAGTTCAATCCCTGGTACCACCAAAAAAAAAAAAAAAGTAGAACTGCATATTTGGGGGCCAGGGAAATGGCTCAGTGGAATAAGCACTTCCTTAGTAAGTGCAACAGCCTGAGTTCAATCCCTAGTTCCGCCCCAAAAAAGAAAGAAATGGGATTGCTGGCGGTGATCCCTGTGAATGTCAGAGCCTTGGCTGCCAGGCACTGTGTTACGTATATGAAAGAACTATGACAATCCCAGATGACCAGATAGAAACCCAAAGCCTGAGCCAGGGATATAGCTCAATGGTATAAGTGACTGCCTGGCAAGCACAAGGTTCTGAGTTCAAACCCTGGTACCACAAAACAAAACAAAAAAAGAAACCCAAAGCCCTCATATTTGATACATTTTGTTTTGAAAATAGACCCTATTTTTCAGCTTCATCTGCATTTCTATGTGACAACTGATAAATCAGTTTCCATATGTTTTATTAACAAAATGCAATTTGAAAAAAAACCGTTAGGCTGTCCAGCTCATCATGTTACTAAAGGTCCCCAGGCCTGTCTCTTCGCCCACAAAATGAGGCATCATCATTTGTCTGGTGGGGTTATCTAGGAAATTAAATGTAATCAAAGGACTGGACTCGAAATCCTGGGCAGACAGCTAGCTGGAGGGCAACAATGTTGTTTCTCTCCTCCTTCCTCCTCTACCTATTCCTCCCACGCTAGCCAAACCCTCTCTTCTTCAAGGCCAGTCACACCCCACCTCCTCTGGAAGCCACCCCCGTGGCTGGTCACCACCTCCTCACGCCACAGCCAGACACCATCTCCTCCAACAGCACTGACCACATGGCTCAGCAAATTCATCTTCTCCCAAAAAGGGTCAGGCTCCACGGGGCCTTGAAGCCTCTGCAAGGTGCTCCAAAATAAATACATGAAGTCTACTAGTATCCCACATGCTCCCAATACAAGCTATGTTTCTGTTTCTGCAGTGCTGGAAACCAAACCCCAGGCCTCCTGCATGCTAGGCAAGTGCTCTATCCCTAAGCTACAGCCAAGCCCTATTTTATATTTATTTTTAGCCTTATCCTGCCAAGCTGCTCAGGCTGGCCTTAAACTTGCGATGCCCTCAGTTCACAGAGTACTGAGATTATGGGCATGCACCTCCTTTTTTTAATTATTTTTTTTTACCCTGCCCGCCTCTCCCTTCTCCCTCCCCCCTGCACCTCCTTTTTGAGACAGAGTCTCACTATGTAATTTAGTCCGGCCTTGAACTCCCTATGTAGCCCAAACTGCCCTCAAACTCACAGTGATCTTCCTGCCTCAGTCTACCGAGCACTGAGACGGCAAGCATGCATCACTACATCCAACTACAAGTCCACATTTTCCTGCAAACAAGACCTACCTGAAAAATAATCACCCTTGAACACTAGAGATCAAAAGTGCCAGTCCCAATCAGCCTATCCTTGCCTCACCTGCCTTACAGAGGCACCACCCAGCAAGAGAACAGCGATGGCAGGTACGGCAGGGATAGGGTGCCTGAGGCTGGCATTTCTAATCTTTAGTGTTCAAAGCTGAGTATTTTCCTGTTAGGTCTCATTTTTAAGGAAATGAGGAATAGTTTTTAAAAGTCCTATTCTCAATAACAACAATAATATAAAGTATGTGGAAATAATCATAATTGAAGTCCATAGTTTTGTTTTTGTTTTCTGTGGTACTGTGGATCAAACTTGGGACTTCGTACTTATTAGGCAGTCATTTAGAAGCCCATAGAATTTTTTTTTGGCAGAACCGGGGATTGAACTCAAGCTCTTATGCTTGCCAGGGAAGCACTTATTCCACTGAGCCATCTCCCCTGGCCCTGGCCCATAGAGTTTTTATGCTTGCTTTAAGTCTTTGTTGAAATGTTACCTCTGTCACCTCCTCTAGGATGCCTTCTCTGACTGAGCAGCTCTTGCTCCTGCCTCTGCATCACATAAAGTGTGAGCAAGACCCCCTCACACTGCTTCTCTTAACCCTTCCCAAATCTATTTTCCCACTGGTCTGGGAAGATCCCCAGAGCACAGTGCCAGAAGTCCAGCAGGCTTGGCAGGGCAGGGTATTGGAGACAAGTATGGAAAGGGTCCACAGGCTCCTTGCTGGGCACCTGCCAGCAAATGTGAGTGCTTCCACTGGCCCAGGGAGCCTCACTGAAGCCACTGCCCAGTGTTGGTGACAGCTCTTCTATCCAAGAGAAAGCTTGGCAGAACACAGCCCCACATCCTGCAAGGGAGGACCAGATGCCCAGAAGCTGGGCCTCAGAAGACAGAGATCAATGGTTCTGCTGGCACTGGTCCAGCGCTGCAGCTGAGTTTAGGGAGAACTGAGGATTTTACAAAGCGCAGCCCTTTCACACAATGAACCCCCAGCATTTTGAGTCTGATGCAAAGGGCTAGAAAAGCATTTCTATTGCAGCTGTGTTATACCAACCCCTTTGGGAAGGAACAGACAGATCTATCACATACGCCGAGGAGTGCGGAAGGGTGGGGAGAGAAGCTGTCTCTTCAAAGCAAAGAGCAAAATAAAGATGGCTTTGACCATCAGCATCCCTGAATACGATCTTGAATGTTCTGGCCAATGGAACAGAAAACACAGATGCCTGAAATAGGCAAATTAATAATTGCATGCAAATCAAATGACTATATAAGTTAATATGCACAGCAGTGATCTGACAAGGAGTCAGGAAGTAAGAGTCCAGTGAAGTGGCTAATTGAAATAAACATAAAAAATACAATAATATTCCTACATGTCATCACCAAACATTGTTTTCAAAGATCCTCTTCTACATTCACAACAACAATATAAGATATAGAGAGCTAATTAAAATGGGAAAGGTTTCTGATCACCATGAAGCAAAACAGGAAAGTTCAACAAGCTTTTATTAGAGCTGGCCAAATAGCTCAGTGGATTAAAGCACCGCAAGCAGGTGCAGGGGCCAGGGGTTCGATCCCAGGGCCTGCTGTGAAAGGCGCACTGAGACAGCAATTGAGACTGGGCATGGTAGTATGTACCTCTAATCCCAGCTCTTGGGAGGCTGTAAACAGGAGGATCACTACAAGTCCGACCTAGTAGTAAGGCCCTGAACACCCTATAGATCTTTCTCTAAAATATAAAAAAAAAAAATTACCTTTTGCAGCAGTGGAAGTCAAACCCAAGGGCATCTAACCCTCAAACCCTTTTTTAGTATTTTGAGACAGCGTGTCATTAAGTTGCCTGGGGTGGCCTTTATGACCCACCTGCTTCAGTCTCTTGAGTAGCAGGTATTAACAGTGGCCAGGAGCACACCCATATTGACTTTTTAAATGCAATCAACTTTTAAATTGATGTAATTCCTAACCTCAATCTTCAAACGACTTCTTAAATTTCATTAAATGGTTTTAAAGTGCCATAAGGGGAATAAGAAAGCAAGAATAAGATTTAAAAATAAGGCGAAGTTATAACTTCAACTGCAAAGTAATTCTATCTAGAATTTATTTTTGATTTTCCGGTTAAGTGTCTCTTTTTTGCTTTCCCAAAATTTAATAGTGGTTATTCTGACATCTGCTGATAAATTCTTTCCTTCCCCAATTTAACTGTGGGGCCTCCTTTGCATATATTAAATTATGGCATAAAACTTCCAGACTCTGGGCCGGGGAGATAGTTCAGTGGAGTAAGCACTTCCCTGGCAAGCATAAGAGCCTGAGTTCAATCCCTGGTTCTGCAAAAAAAAAAACCTTTCAGACTCTATATTTTCTATGATTTATTTTTCCTTTTGTCCTCTTTTAATTATTATGGCCTTGTGTCTATTATAACCTTATCCAGGATTTAGAGGGAGATTTATTTTACATTGACAGACATTAATTGAGGTCATTCCTAAAATACCAGGCCCCGAAGACTCAGGGAGGGAGGTTTTAATGGGGTTGCAAAGGGGTGGGGGTGCAGAGGTAGAGTAGTTGACTATCTCTGATTGGTTTTTATAATATGCATCACAGTGATCAGCCATTTCTAAACAACAGAAGCAACAGGAACTATCACGTAGGCAACTGAAGTACACTGGCCAGAGGGAAGCATTCTCTGCTGTTTCATCAACTCTTGTTTGTTGACTTTTTCTTATTTAATAGTTCACATTATAGTATTTAAGGATTTCTTTAAAGCAAAACATAAAGCGTGCTACGGGTGTGGATATAGCTTAGTGGTCTAAGTGCTTGCCTAGGCAAGCACGAAAACCTAGGTTTGATATCTGGTACACATACATATGCCGAGCCGGCCACCAAGACTGGGCATGGTGGTGCCTACCTGTAATCCCAGCACTGAGGAGGGAGGAAACAGAAGGAAGAGGAGGCTGAAAACAGGAGGATCTCTATGAGTCTGAGCTACGTAGTGAGGTCCTGTACCAAATACATAAAAATTTTTTTAAAAAATTAAAAATCAAGGGGGCCTGCCCATTAGCTCAGTTGTTTAAGTGACTGATTAAACAAAGCAATCAGGATGCTGTGGTTTGATCCCCAGATCCTCAAGCCTTACCAGACCTGCCCTAAAGGCATCCTGAGCCAGCCAAAAGATAAATAAATAAAAAATCAAAATCAAAAAGGCATGCTCCTTGAGACTGAGGTAGGAGGATTACTTGAGCCTAGGAGTTTAGGGCCAACAACCTGGATAACATATTAAGATTTTATCTCAAAAACATATGTGGGCCAGCAAGATAGCTCAGCTGACTAAGTGCTTGCTTTGGCAAGTGCAGGGTCAGGGTTCCATCCCCAGTCCTGCATCCTGCACCCCTAGGGTGCACTGAGCCAGTTATTGAGTCTGGGAATGGTGGTGCACACCTGTAATCCCAGCGATGAGGAGGCTGAAAACAGGAGGATCACTACAAGTGTGAGCTGCATAGTAAGACCCTATACTAAATACATAAAATGAAAAAAAAAACATATGCACAACATAATTTCACCTAGGTAAACAAAAAAAAGTACACATGCCTAAGAAAGAAAATAGAGGGCCGGGGAGATAGCTCAGAGACATAAGTGCCTGCCTGGCAAGAACAAGGTCTCAAGTTTGGTCCCTAGTACTGAGAAAAAAAAAGTGATACTAAGAAAGACAACAGAGGGGCCAGGAGAGATGGCTCAGTAGAATAAGCACTTTCCTGGCAAGCATAAGGGTCTGAGTTCAAGAGCCAGTTCCACCAGGAAAAAAAAAAAAAAAAAAAAAAGACAATAGAAAACAATCAGAGAAAAGCATTTTTTGGAGGATTTGAGCAATTTGTCACTATTTATGGTCCTGATATTTGTTTGTTTTATATATGTAAATTATCACCATATATTCATATATAAACTACTTGTTAAGTACAAGTAGTACTTAACAATACTTGTTAAGTACAAGTATTTTATATAAAGTGGAATTTTACCTTTAAAACAGAAAAATTGGTGCTGGGGAGATGGCTCAGTGGAATAAACGCTTCCCTGGCAAGCACAAGGGCCTGAGTTCAATCCCTGGTTCCAAAAAAAAGAAAAATACCTTTAGTATGTTAACTTTTATTGGAAAGAAACAGCCTGGCAAATTCAAGGATAAGCTGAGGACAGCTAGCTCCTCATCAATAAGAGAACAGAGAAGAGCAGACCCACAGAGAACCACAGACACACTCAAAGTCTGCACTCGAGGGACAGCTGCTATGAAAATCAGGCAGCACTGAGGAATTATATACCAGGTCCCAGCCTCCAGAATGGAAAGGGTAGGGGAGATGGGGAGATGGCTCAGTGGAATAAGTGCTTCCCTGGCAAGTGCAAGGGCCTGAGTTCAATCCCCAGTTCCACCAAAAACAAACAACAGAGTGAAGAGGGAAAGCACTTGCAGTGAAGGGAAAGGAGACAAAACCACAAGGCTACATACTCAGGTTATTTGCAAGGGTCTGCAGCATGTGCCCCCGAGCCCAGATCAGCCCTCCAACACCCAGGCCAGTCTGGCTCCTCCTCCCTGGGATCTGCACACCACCCCAACCTCTCATTAGACAAGCAAGCCCCCTTGCCTTTGTGTGACCAACTAAGTTAGTGAAGGACTCTGCTCCCTGACCCTGCTGGACGCTGAGGGCCTGGAATGGCAACTCCAGCATCTGCTTTTTCATCTAATGTCATCAAATAGCTACTAACCACTGAATATTTGCAACACATCAGGCTCTGACCCGCATTGTGTCCTGTGATACTTTTGTTCCTGGGAACTCCATCCCGTGACCCCAAAACTACCTTCAAGGAGGTACACCCCAGCTCCAACTCAGAACAACCTAGCTGCCAGCACCAAGAAAGGCCACCAAGGATTCCTGCAAAGGGCCCCAATAGGTGTGACACAATATCCCCATCCCAGCCACATCCGCAGCCACGAGCACAGCAGGGAAACTCAGTCCTGCTTCAAGGAGGGGTTCATGGCATCAGGAACAGTTCTCCCTGACATCTTGGGCAAGAATATGGAGACCCAGGTACTCAGCCATCCTGGAACCAATATCTACCTGGCCCCAGTCATCTTTTCCTATGCAATGTATTCATCTCCAGGTCCCTAGAGATGGGATCACAGTCTCATGTCTGTGCTAAGTAAGAACTATGCCCTCCATACATGGGGAAACTGTAATTATGGGGCTTGCTCAAGATCTTATAGTGAAAGGAAGACCTTTTCCATTCAGACTCTAGTATCCTAAGACCTTAGCACCATGGGGACAGAGGCTCGAAGCCATCCTGAGCCTTCTCAGGAAATTCCTCTCCAAGTCTAATCTAGATACCCACTGTACCTATTTGCAAGAGAAAAGCCACTTTGAGCTGAGCAGGGGCTATGGAAGCTGACAGCACTGTCTCCAGAGGATGCTGCTAGGATGCTGTAGCTGGGTGCCAGATCCTCTCAGGAAGGGAGATTCCCCCCCAGGGAATAAAAACAGACTGGTGACAAGAAAGCTGTCCTCAAGGAGCTGTGGGTTGTCATCAAAAAGAGGGTCTGACTCCCTGGGGAGTCCTAGGGACACACCATTGGGAAGAGTTCACCAAGTCATAAAAGAAGGAGCAGGTGAGTCTACTATCACAAGCCAGAATCAAGGAAGGGGCCTAGGGAGAAGTCCTAAACCAGGCCAGAAGTCATGCTGGTGATCTCAAAGGTCCTGCTCAACTCAATGAAACAGCAAAGAACACTGAGTATTTGCCTTGTGCTGGGCACAGTTTTTACATGTCAACTCATTTAATTCCCATAACAACCTATGAGCCACCCTCACAGCAGGATCACAGTGCCCTGGCGATAGGTCCATTGTCCAAGGTCACCTTAGTAAGATGAGGGGGCACAGAATCTGAATGGGAAGATCTAGACCCAGATTTCAACTAGGACGATCAGCAGGGCAGTTTGCTCAAGACTTCCCTAATTTAGCCTAGAGATTCCTGAGGAACCCCTTGTTAGACCTAAGCAGGTTGGGACATTTAGGGTCACCACAGAGTCAAACTGACAGATGGAAAGTTCTACAGACAGAGAGAAAAAGTAACCCAGGAAGAGCCATGGCATATGCAACAGCCCAGAGCGCACTCTGCCAAGTCTACCACCTTGGAGGGCAGCCATTTATAGTTTCCAGGGCTTCACCTTTGCCCCAAGTGCTCAGAGAGGGTGTTTTCTGGCATGGGAGTCATTGCACACTACTTGGTGGTACATGTCCACAGACCCAACAGGGACCCCGGGCCCCTCCACAACCACAGGGCTCCCTAGACTCAGCACTTCTTCCCCAGTGCCCACCTGCTGGAACTCAAGCTCTGGTAAAGAACAGAAAGATCTGAGGGAGGGAACTATCCCATAGAACACAAGGCATAATTATCCTCCTAATTACAATTATTGTAAGAAAGCCAAACTGCATGCCCCCAAACCTCTAATTAGAACAGTCCTTTGTGTTAATAAAGGAACCTTTTATTGGAAAGGCACTGATCCTTATGAAAAGATATCTCATTAATTTTAACGAATGCCTGATGAAAAGTAGTCAGTGGGCAGAACCAAGTTGGAAGCAAAATCCGAGACGTACACAGAACATTCAGATAAAAGTCAGGCATCCTGGCCATTGTGACTAGGAAAACCGAACCTGACCCTTGCCAGTGCCTGTTGAGAGGTGGGCTTGGTGACAGTGCCTAACAGCAACAATACAAAGCTGAGAAAGCCACTGAGTCCCCACCATTGAGCCATGGGGCAAAAAGGTGAGAGTCAGGGACAGGCTATGAGCACCCTGGGTTGGTGGCCTGGCCAAGAAAAAGGCCACCAAGACTATAAGGAGGAAATCTGTGGCCAGTGAGCTGCTCCCATCAGAAATCATTTTCCATGGAAAGTGGTTCTGTAAATTTTCTTTCATGAACATCTTTATGGGATATATGTGTCATGTGTGTCATACATGTGTCATGTATGTTATGTATGTCATAGCTACTGAGTGCCATCCACTAGAAAGGAAGGCTGGTAGAAACACGGTGCATCTCCATCCACCTCATTCGCCAGATCTTGCACAGCATCATTTCTGGGTCTTCCCCAAAGTCAAAAAGACCATGAAAGGGACACTTGCCAGAAGGGTACTTCCAGAACTGCTTCAGAAAGCAGTAGGAATGATGGGGATAAGTGTGTCTGAATCAATGGGGAGTATTTTGGTCGATTAATGACATGGCGTTTTTCTTTTTTTCAGCAGAATTGGGGATTGAACACAGGCTCTTGCGCTTGCCAGGGAAGCGCTTATTCCACTGAGCCATCTCCCCAGCCCGGACATGTTGTTTTTCACTGTTCCAAAACTTTTTAAGTGCAAAAAAAATGTTTTTTTCCTTTGGCAGAATCAGGGATTGAACTCAGGCCCTTACGCTTGCCAGGGAAAGGCTTATTCCACTAAGCCATCTCCCTGGCCCATTAAAAAAATTTTTTTCATAGAAACATTCACTATATTTGTTAAGTACACCTCATATTGGTAGTTATGGTATTAGTTTATTTTTTTGTCACTATAAAGAATTACCTAAGGCTGAGTACTTTATAAAGAAAAGATATTGGTATAACTCCCAACCTAGAAGCATGTCCCCATGGTAGATGGCATCACATGTGGGATCATGATCACATGGGGGACTGGAAACCAGAGCAGCCAGAGGGGGCCAGGCTTGTTTTTCCCAAAATAATCCTTTCAGGAAAACCTATTCCTAAGAACTCCTTAATCCCTTCCTATGGGCATGGCTCCTAAGACCTCTCCCTAGGCCCACCTCCTCTAACACCACTATACTGGGAATGACATCTCTGACACATGAGCCTGTGGAAGACACACTGAAACCATATCCCTAGCCCAGCAGACACCTCTGCATCATTCACTTCTGCTGCTGCTCTCTTGGGTCACACATGACACTGCTTTGTATACAGGAGGCTAAAGGACATTTTAAACTTCTCTCTCTTTTTTCCCAAGCCAAACTGTATCCAGCTTTATTAAAGATACTCTTCATAAATAATCATGGTACTTCAGGCAGGACATGGGCACATAATCGTTAACAGTATACAACAGCTTTCAAACTCCCTTCTTGGATGGACTACCAAAAATCAGAGAGCCACTGTAAAGTCCAATGGAGTCTTCATTTGAGGCCCTGAAGGAGGGAAAGTTTAGAATGAAGGCTGACATTTCACATTTAGTGTGTTGTTTAACAACTTTTCACGAGACGACCCTGACTTTCAGGAAATGAATATGGCAGAATTATCAATCTGAAGATCCACCATCTAGAAAAAGAAATCAATTGCTCTCGTGGGAGACCATCACAATGCTACTGGCAAGTCCAGATTAACTGACATACTGGAAACATCACCTTTGGAATCAGATCCCAATAGGTCTCTGGGCTTAAGGGAGTTAAGCTGATGCTGATGACAGAGGAAAGGAGGACATAAAATGAACTGGGAGCTGCCCCGTACCACAAGGCATTTATGCCACAGTGGCCACATGTGTCAACATCAGAGGATCCCTCCTCCTGGGAACCAAGAGGAAGTCTCTCAAAACCAGCACGGAAAGGTGCCTTCCCCCGTGTCAATCCAGCTTTGGAGACACTGTACTGCTGACATATGTCCCTTCCCCCAAAACAACAATGAGTGTTCTGTGTGCTAACAACATAGCTTTAAAAAAAAGGTAAAAGTCTGTATTTTTTATAACACTTGATAAAAAATAGTATTTCAAACTGTACAGTCACCCGAAGTACACAGTTGTCAAAAATGCACATACTTGGGGCAACCTGCTCTGGTTCCCCTTCTGTCCCTCTCCGACAGAAGTTTTTCTTTCCAATAAAGTTTTACCCTCAACCTCCATTTGTTCCTAAAATTTATTCTTCAGTTTTAAAGAATACAAACTCATCCAGGTCAGGTCGGGAATTTTACTTCCCTGTATCACTTGGAGGTCATCCACTGAGATCATTGGACAGAGATTCAAAGCTATAATGAAAATGCCTGCCATCTATTGAGGGCCTTTAGATAGAACCTCTGAAGAATATATCTGACTGCCGGTTCACAACTATGACCCCTTTTAGCTTGAAGAAGCCAGAGTGGTCTTCACCCATTTTCCCTGACAGCAGTTCGGGTTACTTCTTCAGAGGGGTGGACTGTTGTAGGCAGCTGAGTTAGCTAAAAATATTATAGACAGACAGGGCCAGGCTCTAGAAGGAGATAACACCAAAGACAAAGACAACTATTGGAGTGACCCAGGCACCTGCTGTAAACTAGACCTAAAGGCCAACCAGAAAAGACCCAAGTGAGTCACTAGCCCAACCCCTGAGGGGAAGAGACCCTGTCCCATATTCATACCTGCCTACTACGTGACTCACTTCCCCATTTGGTCCTGGGCCTAACCAACTTTACTTGAGCAATGGTGCTTGTAATCCCATTGGCTGACCATAGTTTTGTCCCAGCCCACATCCACTTAAACGAGATCCCTTCTTCTCTACCTTATCCCTGCATGGTTTTACACTATAAAAGTCCCTAAAAGAGACAGCTTCCTGGGCAACCCGCTCGGGTCCCCCTTCTGTCCCTCTCCCCACAGAAGCTTTTCCTTCCAATAAAGTTTTACCTTAAAAAAAAAAATGCACACCCTTCACTTGGCATCTCCAGCACCTTCCGCATTTTGTGCCTGGTCTGTTGTGGCATCTCCATTTTCTGCAGGGTTATTCCCATCCTTGCTGGCACCAGCTTTTCCCGCTTTCCCTTTGGGTACCTTCTCTCCCTTCTCTGCAGGGGCCTTTTTAGGCTTGGGCTCTGGCTTGGGAGGAGCTAGTGTAGCAGACACCCTTGCAGATCTTCTCTGTGGTTCATCCTTCACCTTGGCTTTATCACCTTTAGCATCCCTTTCAGCCTTTCTCTTGGGCATAGTGGTGACAGTGGCAGGTCACAGGCGCTAGACATGAGATGCAGTGGCGTGCAGCTTTGGGCAGCCCAAGGGTCATCCTTGCTTCTTCTTCACACTGCTCTCTCTTTTTAATTATGGTAAAAGACAAGTAATAAAAGTATGATGGATCAGGGTTGCCAGGGGCTGAGCTGCAATGAGCTGCAAGCACAGAGGAAACACTGCCTGATACTATTAAGGTGGTCACATCACGACACATCCAGACAAACTTACAGCACACTCAGCACCAACTGTGAACCCTGGTGGACACCGTGGACTCTGGGTGGCAATGACACACTGATGCACATTCACCAACCAGGACAGCTCTGGTTGGTGACACTCATCACTGTGGGAAAGGCTTGCATGGAGTATGGCATATGAGAACCCTGTGCACTTCCACCTTAAAACTGCTCTAAAGGACCAGTGGGAAAGATCAGTGGCACAAGTGCCTCCCTGGCAAGCACAATGTCCTGAGTTCAATTCCCAGTACAAAAAAACAAGTAAAACTGCTCTAAAAAAAAAAAAAATACAACCTTTAGGAAAATGTCACCTCCTCCGCTACCTTTGAGTGTTCTGCTTACTCAGTAGCATTGTGCATAGCCACAGTCAGGTAGGTAGTCAATCTCTGGAACCTTGGCATCTTGTAAAACCAAGCTTCCATGCTTACTGAACACCTTCTGCCTCCCTCCAACCAGACCCACTGCAACCCAAGGAAATAAAAACTTTTCTCCAGGCAAAAAAGCATCCCAGAACCTTCAACCTCAGGACTTCGGAGGCAGGACCCACCTCACTCCAACTCCCACACAGCCAGACAGCTTTCTCCTGTGAGGGTCTCAGGCCAGCCAAAGTTAACTGCACCAACACTCATGGGACAGATGCCGTGCTGGGCTTCAGCCCTGTTATTACCTTCACTTCCCACAATGCACTGTTAGATCACTACTACCCTCATCCAACTTAACAAACAAGGTAACTGAGTCCCAGAGACATTAAACAGTTTGTTCAAATTCATACAACTTATTCAAGATCACCCAGTGTAAACACATAAAAACCTTTACAAAGTCCTTCGTACCCACAAGTCAGGAGCTCAAAGCTGTCCTGCCTTAACTCACCCACTGCCCATGCCCATGAGAGAGGCTCCGTAAGTACTATTCCTGCCACACACAGGAGGAATCTGAGATACAGCGCTACTGGGCTCAGTTAGTAAGAGGCACAACAGAGCTTGGATCCGTGCCCCTAATCACTGTGCCACACTACCTCCTAGAATACGTATGTCTCACCAGGGATGGTCTGCTGCTCTGAAAAGAAAAAGGGCAGGATGGATCTTGAATTTCCAACGTTCACAGACCTTCTGTTGTTTACAATGGATTCCTGGGAATTGTGATATATTACAGTTATCATGGAACTTTATAGAAGGTGCCTTAGTGTTGAAGAATGAAACCTAGCTAATTTTGTCACTTATTAGCTTTGGACCCTTGGCTTGCATCTCAATAAAAGGAGCAGTGGATGCCTGTAATCCCAGCTACAGGAGGATCGTAAGGTCAACTGAGGCTTTGTCTCAAAATTTAGAAAATAAAAATGCAAAGGACTGAGGCTGAAACGCAGTGGCAGAGCAGCGCACTGTCCAGTCCCAGTACCGAGGCAGTGTTGTCTGCAGACACCCAGAGGCTGCTGCCCTCCAGATGGTGGTGTACAGGCCCCAGCAGTGATGTCTCAGTAGCCGGGCTGGAGCTTGAGAAGCAAGGGTTCTGATGTGATTCTGATGTGCAGCCGGGGTAGCACTGCACACCAACAGCTCTACAACTGTAATGTGTAACAAGCCACCTGGAGGGTCCTGCTGATGTGCAACTCTGGATGCTGCAGGACACTGTGGGTCTTGGGTGGGTCCCGAGAGTCTGCATTCTGCCCAGGAGGTCCAAAGACCACGCTGAGTAGCAGTGCAAGGGTCCTCAAAGCAGAGTTCATGGGCTCACGGCATCAGCATCTCCCAAGAACTTGTCAGAAATGCACATTTCTGGACCCCTACTCAGACCAAAGCCCAGGGCCTTTCCACCCTGACACAAATGTACTCAACCCTGCACTCACTTCCTGCCATGACCAGAATTAGAAACTCCAGGGCTGGGGTCTAGGTAATTGTGTTTTAACCAGCCCCACGGGGGTTCTTGGGTGCAGGTTTCAGAATCATTTGCATAGCAGAACAGGTGCCCTTCCAGCTGTGGCTATTTTGATGACAACAATGGGGTGCTAATGATAGCAATCACAATTAGCCCAGCACTGGCCTCTCTGTGCCTGTGTGTTCGAGGGTCACTCATGGAAAGACTTCTGCTTCCATGTGCTGTTTATTTCCCCTGAACCAGGCTATTTGAGGACAGAGCTGGTCTCCCTGTTCTTTCCTCTTGCCTTGTTCGTGTTTCTGTCTCTCAAAGGGGTACAAGTGACCCCTGGCATGAACACAGCCAAGGACTGGGACTCTGGAGGGTCAAGATCATCCCGGCTACTCCACCATCAGCCATGGGGGCTCAGAGCAACAGCTTCTCTGTGGACCCTATCCCATCATCCATAAAATGGGGGTCTGGACTATATGATTTTGGGGGTCTCAAGCAGGCAAGGTATTCTCTGACAACCTGATTCTTCAAAGCAAAGACACTTTAGGCAAAAGCAGCACCAAGGACTTTGAGTCATCTTGCACTAAGACAAAGGACAAGGACCTGAGGGTCAGCAAAGTCAGCAGCCTCTGCCTCACCCTGCTGCACCTGAAGCCAGCCAGCTCCAAAACTCAGGGTCTTTCGGCTCATGACACCAGTGTGTCTACCCAATGCCGTGCTGACTTCCCACCAGGGCCAGATGATAGTTTTAAAAGAGAAGCAAATAACAACAGCTCAGGTGGGCATGGTTGCCCATGACTGGAATCAAGAGGATCACTGACAGTTTGAGGCCAGCCTGGGCTATACAGTGAGTTCAAGGGCAGCCTGAGCTATATAATGAGATGCTATTGAAACAGAACAAAACAAAATGACAGCTCACTCTCAGATGGCACTTACTGCATGCCTGACACGTTTCTAAGCACTTCACACTTCCTGCAGACCACCCCATGAGGCAGGTACCATTATTACCACTGTGCTGAGGCACAGTGGGTGAATGGAGGACAGGCCCTGAGAGCTCACTGCAACAGGGCAGGATGTGGAGTTCAGCGAGAGCACAGAGCAGAGGACCTGGATGGGTGGCAAAGGGCTCTGGTTCCAGAGGCTGACCCTCATAAAACAGATTTTTCTGCAACACAAAAATGCAAGCTAAGACCTGGTCCTGATGGGAAGAGCCAGCACCCTTTCCAGAAGATGCAACTCACAGCTCCTCCAGGTACCATCAAAGGCCAGGTTAGCATCCTGGGGAAAGGGGCAAAACTAAACAATGCCAATGTGCCTGGCCGAGCCTCCAGAAATGCAGGCTTCCAGTTCCTGAAATGCCCCTGTTCTGCAAAGCGGGACACCCCAGGATGCAAAGAACAAACAAAACCTCCAATCAACAAGGCATCGAAGGACTGCACTGCGTGTCACTAAGCACAACCAGGCATGCTTTAAACACTTATTTATGCAAAGCATTTACAGAGCTACTCTCTGGGGAAGGCTGAAGACAAAGTAAGCAGGAGACCTGCTCCTCCAAACACACCTTCCTTGGAGACTGCTGCTTTTGAGTCCTCAGGGGAACCTTCAGCACCTGATCTCTAGGGCGGTGCTTTCCTGGCTAGGTTACAGTCATCAGGAGGACACACCGAAGACTGCAGAAGCCCAGAGGCCCCACTCCAACAGCAGTCAGGCTGGGCCCAGTGGGGAGTTAGGGAGAGAAGGATAGACACACACGTCTGGAAGGGGTGACTTCTGGGATGGGGGCATCGCTTGATTTGAATGTACTAGAAGATTAGTTTTTTTTTTCCAATCTTCCTTTAAGGACTTCTATGCTATGTGAGGTTTTTATAAGCATTTATGGCTTCTCACAAATATACTCAGTTTAAAGAAAGTGGCAACCCTCATATCCAGCTAGCCTAGGAATGAATTTCCTCTACTGTCCCTGGAGTAGTAGTCCTGGTGGAGCCAATGCCCACCTCAGTGAAGCTCAAAGAGGCTGCTGTGCAGCGCAGCAGACAGCCTGAGGGCTGCAGTCACACACACACAGTACCACTGCGGAAGCCCCAGCCTCACTAGGAAATGAGGTGACTATGGGTGTCTCCCTGGGAAAACAAAGCTGGGCTTAGGGCTGCCATCCAGTGGCCACCACAGCCAGGCAGGATATGATCGAAGCACACAAGAAGAGACAAGGGCCCAGGAGGAAGATCTCCTTGGGACCCATGCAGAGGCTTTCCTTGGGCCAGCTCTGTCTTATTGTAGGAGGCCTCTAGTAAGTTATGCCAGCTGAAGGTCTTCTTCCATACACTGAGGACCTAAGTTCATGCAAAACCTGTATGTGAAAGTCTGCAACAGCATAAATTCAGAATACCCAGAAGTAGAAACCACCCACATGACCATAAAAGGAAAAATGGGGGCTAGGCAGCTCAGTAGAATAAGTGCTTGCCTGGCAAGCACAGGGTCCTGAATTCAATCCCTGGTACCACAAAAAAAAGGAAAAATGGATAAACAAAATATGGTATACCCTCCAAAACATGATATACACATATTACTCACCTATAACAAGAATAATTCTAACATAGGCTATACCATGGCTGAACTTGAAAACATTTTTTTTAAATTCTGAAACAGTCTTACTGAGTCTCTAAATTGCCCAAACTAGGTGCAAACTTGTGACTCTCTTGCCTCAGTCTCCCAGAGTACTGGGATTATAGACATGTGCCACTATGTGCAGCTTGAGCTTTAAAGAAGCCAGTCACAATAGGACAAAGAGTGTCTGATTTCATTTACATAAATGCCCAGAACAGATAAATTAGAGACAGAAAGAACAGCGGTGCTAGGGACTAGGGGCAGATGCAACGTGACCACTATGGTAGGGGATGATGGGAACATTTTTGAATCAGATGGTGCTGATGGTACACAGTCTTGTGAATATACTAAGACCTTCTGAACCATACACTTTAAATGTGAGCTCATCTGGTGAGTATAACCTTAAAAACTGAGGACAGGATGATCTGACTGATGGGACTGTTCTGAGCAGGAGCTGAAATGTCTGTGAGGTGCCTGCCACAGAGCCTGGCGGGGACTGAGCTCGCCAAGCAGGAGGCACGCAATGGGGTGCACACGACGTTATTCAGCTGATACACTGAATATGTGCTGTTTTTCCAAAGAATGCATCACACAGATGTGTTTCAGCCCCTGTCCCCTAGTGGGGAAGAGGACACATGACAGTGCACTTACAACAACCTCATGACAAGGGTACGATGACTATGTGCACTAACATGAGACCTAGTCTGGGGTTTTTCTTGGTTTCGGGGTTTTTTTGTTTCTTGCATTATTAGGAATTGAATCCAAGGCCTTTGCACTGAACTACATCCCTATCCCTTTATTTTTTATTTTTGATATAGTACTAAAAAGTCACTGAGTTGCCCATGTTGGGCTTGAACTTGTCCTAGGATTTTTTTTTTTTTTTAAGAATATCCATGTATCCATCTAAATTTTCTGTATTTCTTTTTGTAGAATATTAAGGTTATTTAGTATACAACTTTTCATATGTCATTTTGGAAGTCCTTCATTAGAAAGATAATTCTTCTGTCTGATGACAAACAGCAGTCACAGTCATCATTCTAGACCTCCAAGTTGGATAAACTCCATTTCCTCATGAGATACCAGTTCCCTTCTGTCCTTTCAAGGTAGTATTTTTATTGTTTCTGCAGTGCCTGGTGGACCTGGATGCACCAGCAAATCTGGTGACTTACTCCAATTTTTTTTTTTTTTTTTTTTTTTTTTTTTTTTGCAGAATGGGGATTGAACTCAGGCCCTTGCGCTTGCCAGGGAAGCACTTATTCCACTGAGCCATCTCCCCGGCCCCTTACTCCCTTTTAGAATGCTGTGAAATTACAGAAGAGTGAGATGGGATCCCTACAGATCTCAAAGCTTCTGATACATTGGGTTTAGGATTGTCTCTTCTGTCCAGGAACCTTATTAACGGTGTATGTGGCTTGACTGCTAGATGACCCGACTGGCAGATGCCACCCTGATGCCCATCATGACCCCTTGTCCTCGGATTAAAGGGATGGGCCAGTACACCCAGCTGGGACCTGGATCTTTATTTAAAAGTAGTAATAAATAAACCTCCCTGCCTCTTCCAATCAACTGCATTCAGAAAAAAACAAGCCACTGGTTAAGTAAAAACAAAAATAAACTGCACACAAAGACTACAATCAAATGCTGCCCAGCCAATTTGACAGTCCTTTTAATTTAATCAATGACTCATCGCATATATGAAAGGGAATCAAAACATCAGCCACACTGGCAGTTCAGCCATCACAGCTCCGTGGAGACCTCAGCTAGTCTGAACTGAAGCCTCAGGGCCAAGTCAGGCCTGGGAGCGGCCTGGGCAGTCCCTGGGGTCTTCTAAAAGAGCAATAGCAGACAATACTGACTGCACGTCACCCTCCTTGTACCTGACAACCACCTCCCAAAGACAGGGATTATTAGGCCCAGCCTGCAGATAGGAAGTTAAGGCATAGATTGATTAAAACATTATTAAGGCTGCAGAGTAAGGAAAGGGTGGGCTTGACTCTCTCTTGCAGGCCCCACCCTACAGAGTGGGAACCAGGATTCTGATCTGCAGCTGTCCTTCACTCCTCAAGTGACCTTGGACAGGTCACTCCTAGGCACTCAAGCATCTTCTTTTTTGGCAGAACCAGGGATTGAATTCAGGCCCTTGTATTTGCCAGGCAATTAAGCACCTTCTGTAAGATATTTTTCTTTTTGGGGGGCTGGCTTGAGCTGCCTTAAGGACTGGTCTGGTAAGGCATGGGGAACTGGGGATCTTCAAGCACCTTATTATAAATGCTTAATGTCCCCAGTGAAAACAGGTGTGCTCACCCTGGAGACCCCAGTTATATTTTTGTTAGCTGTCAGAGCTCACATTCTGTTGAATTGCTTTTACTCCCTAAATAACCATAAGAGTTATTAATATGTCCGTCTTGCTCTTCCTGCCAGGATGGAGAGCTCCACGGGTGCAGGGTTGGTCACTGAGATGGGCTGGTAGCATGTTAAAGACAGCATCAGTGGGCCTAGAAGTACACAACTGTAATCCCAGCCTCTCAAGAGGCTGAGGGTCAGGGATATAGCTCAGTGGCATAAGTTCCTGCCTGGCAAGTGCAAGGTCCTGAGTTCAATCCCCATTACAAAAAAAAAAAAACAAAGAAAGTATTACTTAAGGGCCAGCCAGATACCTCAGTGGACTAAAGTACCTGCTTAGGCAAACAAAGGGACCAGGATTCGATCCCCAGTGTGCCATGCCAGCCCCACCCCCAGGTTACGCCAAGACAGTCACTGAGACTGGGCATGGCGGTGCATGCCAGAGCATGAGAGGCTGAAAATAGAATCACTATAGTCCTGTCTGTTTAGTGGGACCCTGTAGACCTTGTACTAAATACACACACACACACACACACACACACACACACACACACACACAAAGAGGCTGAAATAGGAAGGCAACTTAGGAAGACCCTATGCCAAAACAAAATTTAAAAGGGCTGGAAGGTGACTCAGAGCCACCTCACCAAGCATGTGTGAGGCCCTGGGTTCAATCCCCAGGACCAAAGGAATAAAAAGAGAACACCACAAGAAGCCAACAGCTTCACCTTCAAATTCTAGCACAAGACAGGCTCTCTGTGATGATCCACACAAACCCTTGGAGTTCATGAAGACTCCATTTCTTCCTTTCCCCCACTCCTGGGGACTGAACTCTGGGCCTCTGGATTGGGGCTTGGGGGAGGCTCCAGAGGCCAGTGCAGGAGGAGTGGTGCTGCTGGGGGAAGTGCAGAGCTGAGACAAGAATAAAAAGGCACAGAGCACACGTGATCTGGGGGAAGGATGATTCAGGCAGAAAGAACAGCAAGAGCAAGGACCTAATGGGACACCCGCTCGTAACCAGCTTGTCCTTCTCCTTCCCATCCCATCCTCTGCATGGCAGCAGGCAGATAGACCCAGCATGATACAATGAATAAATGTTTGCACAAAAGAATTCGATAGAATAAGAAATCATGGGGATAAATTAGAGCGTGACAAAAATATGCATCTTAGCAAAACAGTCAGCCAAGATGAGGCAGATGCCAATTAAATGGATTTAAATTCCCCCTCATCTTTGAGCACAGGAACATTTTTGGCACCTGTTCTCAGAAGCAAAGGAGAGACTGCTCTTGCATAGGTGTCACCACTCTGCAGCTCACAGTCTGCTGGGCTGATTCCAGAACACCTGGCCTTGCCAGAGCCCAGCCTGGTGCCTAGGCGCCTCATCAGCAGAGCTGCGTCTACAATGGTGGAAATATTGGCTTTCAGTAAACCCCTTGGCCTTGTTAGATCCCCTCCCCGAGGCTGACGCTTCTATACACAGGAGCAATGTAAGCTTTGGACGCCACAGTATCTATTTAGTTTTCTCTCTGGGTCTGAGATTGAATATTTTTATCTTTCTGCCAACATATACTTTTTAGAGCTGTGTAATTAATTATCCACATAGTTTCAAGCAGTATCTTTTCCCTCCAAAATTGTCACTCTGGGCAGTGAGTGACACCAGGGTCAGGCAGGAGCTCCAGGTCCACGTACCAGGGAAGCGGCTCTTCTACCAAAATCTACAATCCCAGGCAACGTGACATCCATCCCTGTTGTGAGCTTTTCCCACATGACCCTCTGGGGCCCAGGACTCATGCCTCTGCCCACCCCAAATTGCTGAGATTCCCTTATTTTTGTTATCTAGACATGACCAGGTTCCTGGCCACCCTCTCCCCTGCCCTTGTGTCTCCACCTACTGACTCATTCCAGCCCCTGAGGTGCTGCAGCCAGGGTCCATCCTCCTAAATGTGGGCTCACTCATCCATCTCCTGCTCAGAAGCCATGTGGGCTCCCTCACACCAGCTGGAGGACAGCAGAGGCAGCACTTCCTTAATTCAGAGGCTGCGTGTGACCCCGGTGCCTGAAGATTCATGTTTCTATATCACGTGTCTGTTATCTACAAACTGGCAGCTTCAACTGGTCCCAACCATCAAAGCCAGTCGCCACAGGGGTGAGCTGGTCTATTTCTCCCAGGGTGCAGGTTCAGGTCCCTTCCTTATCCCTTCTTGGTAGGTGTGGCCTTGCAATGTTGCTAACCCCTGGGTGCCTCAGTTTCTTCATCTGTAAAATAGCTGAGAAAGCTCAGTGATGATGAGAACATAAGGCTGCCATGAAGATGGGATGAAATGTGTCAGTCATTTGGACAGCCTGGTAAACTGCAAAAGCTCTGGCCTGGAGCTCCATATTTTATAGACAGGAACTTGGCCCAGTAACTGGGAAGGAATTAGCATGAGATCCTGAACCTTAGTTTCCTTCTGGGCCAGAAACAGGGCTCATACTTTCTCTCTAGCTCACCAAACTCCACTGGCCAGACTCCTGCCCCTGCATAGCTAGCTATACCAGCAGCCACCAGCCTAGGACCTGCCAAATGTGGCCTCCTAGAGCAACAGTCCTGAATTTGCCACCATCTAGAGACAGATCTAGAGCTCACAGTGGGAACTGGATGGGGGCGGGGAATAATACTGGTACTGTGAACCAAACATCTGTGTTCCCCCAAATTCAAACACTGAAACCTATTCTCAAAGGGAGTGGCATGGGGTGAGCCTTCTGGAAGCGGTCAGGTCATGGGGCAGAACCCTCCTACAGGGGAGTAGTGCCCTTACAAAGGAGACACAAAGAGATCTTTCTACCACAGGAGGACGCAGCAATGCTCTACTACAGCAACCTGAAAGGACTCAGACAATCAGAGACTAGAGGTAGGGACTGCTAAATCCTACAACACACAGGGCATTCCCAGCACAAAAAAACAATCTTGACCCAAAGCTAACAGAGCCATGACTGAGAAATGCCCTCTTACGAATATGACACTTTCCTTTCAGAGAAGTCCTAAGTGTCAAGGGAGAGACACTATCTGTAAAAGTTGCAGGAGGGAAAAGGTAGAAGGCGCATCTTGGCCTCCAAGGACCTCCAACAGAGAGGCCACATTCTAGGCAGGAAGCTCCTAGTTAACCCTCACATTCTACCATGTGAAACATAGTTGGGAGAAGGCAGTCTCCTCGCGAGGAAACTTGGGTCCTCCAAAAGAACAGGGGTGGGGGCAGGGGGTGTCTGTTCCCCAGCCTGCCTGGTCAACCACAGCCCACTACTCCGGGAAAGACAGACTCCCTCCCTACACCCTCAGAGCTGGGCTATGTGCAGCTGACCCTGAGGACTGCCGAGGCCCAGAGACACAGAGCAAAGACCTCCCCACGGACAACAGACCAAGACCCCCACCCCATCAGAACAGAACAGCTGTTTCTGCTATGTCCCTTCTTCAGTGTGTGTGTGTGTGTGTGTGTGTGTGTGTGTGTGTGAGAGAGAGAGAGAGAGAGAGAGAGAGAGAGAGAGAGAGAGAGAGAGAGAATGAACTGTCTCTCCCTCTGTAGGCAATGAGTCCCCAAGCAGGGCACACACATAGAAGTTTGTTGAAAAGAAGCCAGGGGCAATTTCTAAACAGAAATAGAAGGTTCTGATTCAAAGTTCACTGTTTCCTGAAAGCTACACCTCCTGAGTATCCCTGTTCAAAACAGCAGTTGTTGCACACCTGTAATACCAGCATGGGAGAATGAGGCAGGAGGACTATAAGTTTGATCTCAGCCTGGCACTGACACCCTGCCTTTCTGATCAGGGCACAGGTTCCCATGACCAGCTAGGCCAGTGGTAGGGCGCCATCTGCTGGTGCAGGCGAACTGCAGGAGGGGGGCATCTCTTCTTTCACTGCAGGAGGGGGGCATCTCTTCTTTCATAGTTCTAGGTCTCCTAACCTCATCACTGCTCCACCCCTCACCTCACTTCCCTCCCTCCTGAATATTTTTTTTTTTCAGAACCAGGGATTGAACTCAGGCCCTTGCCCTTGCCAGGCAAGCACTTATTCTACTGAGCCATCTCCCCAGCCCACCTCCCTCCTTTCCTCCTCCCCATCCCCTTTCTCCTCCTCCTCTTCTTCTCTTCTTCCTCTCTCTCTCTGTCTCTCTCTCTCTGTCTCTCTCTGTCTGTCTCTCTCTCTCACACACACACACACATATTCAGTGGAGACAGGGGCTCAGGCAACTCTGATAAGAGGAAATCTCTGTGACCTTGAGTTCAGCAAAGACTGCTTATACATTTATAAAACAAAAAACGACAAACTGGACTTTATCAAAATTATAAATGTCTGTCCTCAAAAGACAGTGCCTGGAAGATGAAAGATGAGGCAGAGGCTGCAAATAATCTTAGCAAAACACATATCTAACAACGAACTCACCTCCAGGATCTATAAGGAACCTTTAAAGCCACCAAGATGGCTGAGGACAAAGCTCTGTGGCTGAGCACTTGCCTAGCAACGCAGTGCTCTGGTTTCAACCCCCAGTTCAAACAAGGGGGAAAAAATGAGAAACCACATTTCTTTTTATTGAACAAATACTTGAACAGACGTTTTGTCAAAGACAGATGGCAAAGAAGCACATGAAAAGATGTTCAACATCACCTGTCATCAAAGAACACTAAATTAAACCATAATAACACTGCACATCTAAAAGAACCCTTGAAATTAAGAAACATAATGAGAGCCAGGCGCAGCAGTGCCTGCCTGTAATCCTAGCTACTCAAGACACTGAGGTAAGGGTGCAAGTCTGAGGCCAGCCTGGGCAATTTAATGAGACAGGGTTTCACCACGCAGTTCAGGCTGGCCTTGAACTCATGGCTATCTTCCTGCCTCACCCTCCCGACTGTGGGGATGACAGGTGTTTACCACCACACTCAGCTTTCTCTTGTGTACTTTAAATTAGCTCTAGATTAGCTATAACACCTAGTATAAGACAAATGCTATGAAAATCACTGTTACACTGTATTGCTTAGGTCCCCAAGCCCCTGTCAGGAACACAGCCACACAGCAGGAGAGAAAAGGAGCAAAGCTTCATCTGCATGTACAGCCACTCCAACCACCACATTAGAAGAGAGCTTTGGACTGCGCAGAGAACATAATAAATTAGCTGCTTGCATACTCACACCAAAACCCCATCAGTGAGTGGCAGGTGACAATTAAGCTGCCTAGTAACAGGCCTTCCAATGCTAAGCGAGCTGATGCGCCTGAATTGCACAGCTGCATCTGGTGGCGGCAGTAGGTCAGAATCCCATCTGTACTTTAGTCTGCACTCTTCGCCCACACCTCTTTCCCACACCACATTTGTCTCAGTCAGTTTAGGAGCCTCACAAACTAACCCTAGCAAAAATGAGTACAAAACAGGGCTGGCGAGACAGCTGAGCTGTCAGCAAACTAAGTGCCTGCTTAGGCAAGTGCAGGGACCAGGGTTCAAACTCCAGCACCACAAGCTATGCCCGCCCCACCCCTGGGCACACGGAGCTGGGCACTAAGACCAGGTGTGGTGGTGCACACCTGTAAGCCCAGCACTGGGAAGGCTGAAACGAGTGGATCCCTACAAGCCAAGCTGCATAGTAAGACCCTGTGTCAAATGGTGGCGCATGCCTGCAATCCCAGCACTCGGGAGGCTGAGGCAGGAGGATTGTTGTGAGTTCAAGACCAGCCTGAGCTACAAAATGAGCTTAAGGCCAGGCTGAACTGCATAGTGAGACCCTGTCTCAAAAAGACAAAATAAATAAATAAATAAATAAGCAAGTATCACTGATGAGGTACTCTAAAAAGTGGGTAAAACAACACAAGACTAAGATTATCAACAAAAGAAACCTACATTTCAAAGAAAATATCGGGTCAGCCAAATAGCTCAATGGTCTAAAGTGCCTGCTTAGGCAAGCTTAGGCAGCTGTAGGGGACCACGGTTTGGTCCCTGGCACCATATGCCATGCCAGCCCCACCCTCAGTGTGAGCTGGGCCAGCGAAAAAAAAAAAAAAGACCAACACTTCTACTTAAATTATGAGTTCACTGTAACAGGAGATTCCCATTCTCCAAGCCCTGTGTATAATGTGACAACTGATTATCCAGCAGAGCCTTAACGCCTTCAAAATGTGGACAGCAAGCTCCCTGCCTTAAAAGACAAGACTTCGAAGTTTTTCAAAAGAAATAAACCTGAGGAATAGAAGCAACAATGAAGGCCACCACTGCATCTGCGTATCAGCAGCGAGAGCGTCACCCTCAGAGTCTGGCCACGTTGCTGAAGCTCAGGAGCCCTTCACCTACCGCCTGCTGAGAAGAACATTTGTCATGAACTTTCAGGAGGCTGTAGTTCACAGACGGCCCCTGTTCTTCATGTGGCCAGCACCCTAACTAGGTGACCTGATGGCGGGGCAGGGAACACTGTGACACAACTGTTGGGGAGGGTTAGTGCTTGTCACAGTGGTACACAATCCAGGGTGATGCATCCACTGGAGCCAACAAGGCCACATCGCTTGTTTTGTGTGACGCACTTTCAGGAGGAGGTACATGAAGATATGGCAATATGCATTTTTGCGGCCAATCAGACTGTAGAACTACATGTCATGAAAACTGAGTTGGTCAGTTCTGCACAGACAGAAAAGGGGCCATGACTGGATGCCACTCTGTCTTTACTATGAGTTAAAGAGGTCACTTGTGACTGTGAGACTAGATACTGTCATCCACAGGGAAATGCTGCCTAGCCAAAAAACTGCACCTGAACTTAACATTTCATATGATGATTTAAACTATCAACCACATTAAAGCTTGCCCTTAACTCATGCCTATACATGCAGTTCTGTGAGGAGACACAAGTACACCTCTTCCTACACAAAAGATGGCTTTTCAAAGATAAGTCATGGGAAAGTTTTTGAGTTATAAGAACCACTTCAGACATTTCTTTTGGAAAACCAATTACTACTGGCAGCATATTTCAGTGACTTCAGGATGGGCCGCTAGACTTGGCTTATTCATGCCACATATTCAACCCGTTCAACAAATTCCACCTGGGAACTCAGGGGACAGTGATAACTGTGCTCAAGCCAGCAGATAACAGGGCTGCATTCAAAGCTAAACTGGAATGCTGGGCACAACAAGTGAATGCTGGGACTTCTGACACATTGCCGATATTAGCAGAATTTTAGAAGAGCTCATCCAGGGCCTTCTTTCTCCCAACTGGCTCATGATCATGTCAGCTTGCCAAGGAGTTTGAGTGCTACTTTTTCAACCACAAAGAATCCAGAAACTGGGAAGAATTGCTTCTGAAGCCCAATTCTGAATATGAAGGTGAACCACCTAGTCTATGTTAGAAGAAGAGCAAATGCTTGGAATCACAGATGATATTCTAGATTAAAGTCAAAGAAGAACATCCAGAGATTGCCCCAAAAGCACTGAAAAACCTGCTTCTGTGACCAAGACCCCGCCTTTGTGAAACAGGTTTTGCTCAGAGAAAGCAAGCAAAGTGAGACTACAGAGTAGACCAGGCATGTGTCACTGTCTCCCAGCACCCCCAGACGGGACCATCTAGTTATAATTTTTTCCAAATAATTTCTATGCTTGGTTGGCTAAATTCAAGGATGTTTTCTATTTACTTCTCAGCCCTTGGAGCTTCTGGACCTTTAGAGCGAAATGATCATTTAAATCCCAAGTAAATCCCCCGTTCTGCAAAAAAAAAAAAAAAAAAAAAAAAAAATCCCAAGTAAAAACAGGCCTGTGATTGCTGGGCATGGTGTCACATGCCTGTAGTCTCAGTACTCAGGAGGCTGAGGCAGGAGGATCATGGTGAAGTGGAGGCCAGCCAGGGCTACACAGTGAGTTCAGGATCAGCCTGAACTGCACAGTGAGACCCTGATCAAAAAAAAACAAAACCCGGCCTGTTCTATTGCCTATCCTCGGTTAGCTGAATCTGCTGAGCAGCCTGGATTCACCTTCTCTCCCACACTGGGTGCAGCAGAGCACGCGGGGAAGCCGCAGATGAACACATCCCCAAGCAGCAGCGTCACCAGCAAGTCACTTATACACTCTGCCTAGTTCCAGCAACTGCACAACTGAGGAAAACTCCTGCTTGCACAACAGAAGAGACAGGCTGAATACCCTCATAGGCATGAGGTGGCGCATACCTGTAACCCCAGCTACTCAGGAGGCAGACGTGGGAGGACTGCAAGTTTGAAGTTAGCCTAGGCAACTTAGTGAGCCTTCTCTCAAAATAAAAATAGAAGATGTGAAATAAAAATAAAACAAAGATGACCTAGAAGAATAAAGTCACTCAGATTTTATATGGTAAGAAGAGGGAAATACAAAGGGCTGGGGGTGTGGCTCAGTGGTACAGCACCTGGGTTCTATCTTCAGTATCAAGCATAGACCCACTGAGCTTTAGTTTCTACAACTTTTGTGTAACGTCACCTATGTCATAAGGTTGTGATGATAATTAAATGAGTCAAACCTGGCAAGGCATTTGGAATCATACCTGGCATTTAATAACAGCGAGTCAGAGGGCAAAAGCCAAGAAGAATTAAAAGTCAGGGCGGTGGGTGGCTACTAATGCTCTGCTAGCCTTGGCTTAGGACACTCTGGATCACCAAAGGGCCCAGAGGGGCAGGCAGGTGATGGTGCACACGTAGGCCCAGCAGCCTAGGAGGCTGAAGCAGGAGGACTTAAATACAAGCCCAGCCCACACAACTTAGATCTTATCTCAAAACAAAAAATAAGGAAGGGTTGCGATGTAGCTCTAGGAGTGTTTCAATCCTCAGTACTGGGTGGGTGGGGTAGGGGTGTACAAGAAAATAACTCTAGGCTCACTTGAGGTGGGAAGCTACAGCCAAGACTACAGAGGAAGCTGGGATTTGGGACTACTTTCTGCAACAGGAAAATTTCTCATGATTAGAAAGCTGTGTTTTGTCTTTGGCTGTGCACCAAATTTAAAACAAAAATCTCCCCTACAGCTTCTGAGATCACAGATCTGTTCTTACTTGGGCTTCAGTCATCCCTTCTTTGATGGCCCAGGAAACTCGAGGGCTGAGAAGCGAACAGAAGCATCTTTCTAGGGGTGGTCACAAGAAGCAAGCGTGACCCCTCAGACGACACAGCCCCTCAGGCCTAGACGCAGATGAGGGTGCCGGACAGAACACAGGGCCACCTGGACACAGGTGAGGGCCCACAATCACATGAGGTTCACCCTGCTGCAGGCAGGAGGTGTGGGGCTGCAGACAGGCATAGAAAATGTCCTGCTGCAGAGAAGGACCAAGAATGAGTGTGGCCAAATAATTGGTGACATAAAAAGTAGTGTTGAAAATATAAGAAAAAAAAGAAACACAGGGTCAGGGGTTCAATTCCCGGCACAACTCCCCCACCCCCCACCCCCTACCCCCCATGCCACACCAGCCGTACTCTGGGGCACACTGAGCCTGCGACTGTGACAGAGTCCAGGTGTGGGGCACATGCCTATAATCCCAGCACTAGAGAGGCTGAAAATGGGGGGATCACTACAAGTATGAGCTCCATAGTGAGACCCTGTACCAAATACATTAAAAAAAGAAAAAGAATAAAAAGGAAGCAAGCAGTGTCTGGCAAGCACAAGGTCCTGATTTGAATTCTGGATACTACAAAAATACATATGAGAGAGAAAGAGAGAGAGAGACAGACACAGACACAGACACATACACACACACACACACAGAGATCATTCATTTAAGTCAGATTATTATTTTTCCTAAGAGGCAAAAGATCTATTAAATCTGAAGAGAATCTAGAGTGTAGTAATCAGATGTATCTACCTATCCATTTGTTTATTTAAGACAGGGTCTCACTGTGTTGCCCAGTCTGGTCTCCAACTCCTGAATTCAAGCACCCTCCTCAGCCTCCCGAGTAGCACCAGTATGCACCACTGCACCTAGTTCATATCACACTTTTAAAAGAACCAAATAGAATTTTTAAAAGTAAAAATACAGTACTAAAAATTAACGATTCAAAGGATGCCTCAACTTATTGACCCAAAGATGCAAACAGTGTGAAATGAAAGGTAGACCTGAGGAAATCTCTTCACCCGTGGCAGAGAAAGAATGTATGAGAGGAGAAACACCAAAGAGGCCAGAATCACAGATCAACAGGGCCTGTGAGGGACTCCAGAAAAATGAGACTTCAGGGATAGGCAGAGTAACATACCAAGGGCTGATGTCTAGGAAATTTCTAGAAATAAACACACAGGAGTCCTCGGACCAGGAAGTACAAAAAATCTAGGAAAGAATGAAAGGTACCAAATGAGCCAGCCTGATGCTGCAGCTCCACGTGGGTTGGGCCCCTGCTGCCTGGCCTGTGCGCCTCTGTGGCAGCCATGCTTCTGTGAGCCCAGGCCTTCCCATACTGAGGTCCTCTGAGGTGCTGACTGCTCAGCACACAGCAGAGCCAGAGATTCTGCCCTGGAGCAGCACAGGGACAGAGTCATGCAGCCCCAAGACCCTGGCTGGAGGAAGGGGAGGTTAGGCTGAGGCCCAAGAAACCAGAGAAGCCCAGATAGGCATAAAGCCTCAAAGAGCAAGAGCCCACCCTGGAAGCTAAGGGGCTGCAGAGAAGAGCACCTGGCTCAGGGGACAGGAAGAACAGCACAGTGCTCTCTGGAAGAGTCTAGGAGACAATGTTGGAGGAGGTAAGAGGCTGAGAGAAGAGCTGCTTCTGCTCGAGCTAGGGGCCTCCCAAGAAGGCCAGAAGGAAGGAGCCATCTCTGAGGGGACATATCCCAGAGTTGGACTAGAGGGTCTACAGCTCTGCTCACAGGCATAGAAGGCACGACTCCCACTCTGGCTGTGGCCAGGAAGCTCTGCCGTCCAGCTCCACCTGGGAGGCTGGAGGAGCAGACTGGGCTTGCCAAGGCCACCTACCTGTCTTTTAATTCCTCTTGGCTTTCAGCCCTGCTTTGCTGTTACTAAATGCCAGGCATTTTCCCTGCAGGTCAGGCACCTTAGTCATTACTATTACTCCTAACTACCTTAATGAAGCAAGATACAATTACTGTCCTCATCCATAGGTGAAAAAACAGAGGGTCAGGCAAGTTAAGCAGTCTGCTTAGGTACTAGCCTAGGAAGTGGCAGAGTGGAGATTCATACCAAGGCCCCTATGACCCTGGTTGCCTGTCAACCACAGTATCAGTATGCCAGACAGCGCTGAACATTGAAGCACAGCTACATTCATGACCAGTGCAGGAATCCAGAATCTTCTACTGAGGGCCACAGCCAACAATAGCTCAACAGCCTAAGGACTGCCAAGACATCCCTTCAAAGCCAGCAACAACCTTTAAGTCCGTTTGCTGGCAGAGGAGACACCTCTCTCACCTTGGCTAAGTAAAGCAAACAGCTCTGAATGCTAACATAGTGCCTGATACTGCCCAGGGCTCTGGAGTGGGGCAGGGCAAAAGGGGCAACACAGGGTCCTTGTCCTCTGGGGACACTAAGTGGGTGCTACAGAGGAGGAAGGGAGCAAGAAATGAATGCTTCCTGGAAGAGGCAGTGGCCAAGCCCATCCTGAACCTGGTGGCTGGCTGCACACAGAAGCACACGGCAGCTATCATGGAAATGTTCCCCTACAAGAGACACACACACACACCCCTACCTGCCTGTGGCATTCCTCTCTGCCTGCTGTGGGCCACCTGTCCATCTCCCCAAGGGAGACTGTGCTCTCGTCCTGGGTCTCCCCACTATGTCTGTGGCTCCCAGGTGGTACTTGTACTCCAGGAATGAGACACATACATATGCATCATTCATGCAAGCCGGCACACACAGGAAGGTGTACTATCTTCCCTGCTGCACTTGTCACAAACAGCTGCTGAGTTCATCAAACAAGACGCTTTGCTTAGGGGCTGGGGAGATGGCTCAGTGGAATAAGCGCTTCCCTGGCAAGTGCAAGGGGCTGAGTTCAATCCCTGGTTCCACAAAAAAAAAAAAAAAAAAAAAAAAAAAGATGCTTTGCTTAAACACTTAGACTTAGAGTCTCGGTATAACCACTGAGCTAAAATGTTACAACTGATACAAAGCAAAAGACACATATGACATTCACACAAAATGGTTTCTTAGTCACCATCACCCTGCCATCCCCTCATCCACAGACCAAGGGCAGACACACCTGGCAGACACCACTCATCATGGGAAAACTGGGATGATTCAACAAGAGGTACCGACACAGCCAGGTCCAGCCTGGTACTGAAGCTGCTCCAAGGACACACACACTGTCACCCCTGTTCAAAGGCGGGCAAACAGGTCCCATCACTTGGTGTTTCCCAAAATTCTTCAGCCATGAGCTAGAGCAAGAAGTAATCTTTGCACTAGCCTGTCAAGCACAGGGTCCTGAGTTCATTCCCCAGTACCGCAAGAGAGAGAAAGAGAGAGAGAGAGAGAGAGAGAAAGTAATCCTTACAATGAGGCCCTGAATACAAAAAGCACACACAGTGGCCATCATTGCAATCAAAGTCCTGTGCAGCGATATCTCTTTCACCTCTTTTTACGGCACATCATACTAGGCCACAAACCACCACAGGGTAGCTGTAAAAGGCCTGCCTGCACTCACCCAGTGTGTCGGAGCCACTCTCCACCGTCTCGTTGACCTTCCGCGCAACTCTGGCCACAGCCTCACCCATCTTCTTCAGCATGCAGCCTCAGGTGTCCTGTTGCCAGCTCCCAGGCTGGTCTGCTGTTCACAAAGGGACCTATGCCTGGCGAAAACATAGAGCCATCAAACACCCACCCGCCAGCCAGAGTCCACCCCCAGCACCCTCATCTTCAGATACCCAGGCTGCCAGGAAGCCCACAGGCAGGGGCCCAGCCATTTACCTCCTCCTAGGGGACCCAGAGCCCAGGCCACATCCAGCTTGGCCTTTGCAGGGCTGATCTGCCTGTCACTGGGTGAGGGCAGCTGGGCAGCTGCTTTTCTAGAATCAACATGTATGACCTCACCGGACATAGGGCCCCTGGCTTGAACCAGTGGCCAGGCAGGTGTGAGGTCTCAGGTGTGCGCTGGTCTTGACTCAGCAGGCGGGGTGTTGAGGAGGCAGCGAGACACAGTGAGCTGCAGGGAAAGGCACATCCCAGGGCCTCTGAACAGGGGCCTATCACACAACCCCTCCAGCTGCCCCGTCCTCCCCACCCACATCTTCCACAGCAGGAAATAGGGGCACCCTGGTAAACTGGAGCTCACGGCCTAGCAGGGGAGAAGTCTCTAGGAATTCCCTTCCCAGGTGCCAGGATGCAAGGGACAGTTACAGTACTGGCCTGCATACCTGGTTCTCAGCCCAATGCTGAAGCTATTGAAAGGAATGGGGCAGGGCCGGAAATGAGAGAAAGAAACTGGATCACTAGGGAGAAAACACTTGAAGAAGAGTGAGGAAGACAAACTCCTAAGGCATTATAATTACAAGTAGTAAGGCATAAAGACAGAAATGTCCCTGACTCCCTGCTCCCTGTTTATTATAGCAACAGCAACAGCACCCTAGGAGAGAGGAAAGAACTGAAGCTAAGGCCAACGCCCTCCAACCATGCCCCAGGCCCAAACCCTGCTCCCTAGGCAGCTCAAGTTGCTCCAGGGAACCCACTTCAAGAGCAGAACAAGAAAGGCAGAGGAGGAGCTTGGGCACAGTACTCCAGGTTGCTGCATACACCAAGAAAGAGTGCTGAGGGCTCAGGCACAGAGGCAAGGCAGCGGAGCCCTACACCTGTGTGTTGCACCAAGGAGGCTGGCCCTGAGGGTCTGAGACCACGCTGTAGTGGGAGGAGACTGCATCAGGAGATGGGCTCGAAGCCCAGCTCCCCACTCAGCAGCTGAAAAGTCTTAACAGAGTTTCCTAACTGCTCTGAGCCCTGTTGAATGATCTGAGCAGGAGATCCAGTGACACCATGCTGAGTTCATATGACTGATCAAAACACAAAGATCTACCTAGCTCAGAGTCCAGGACACTCGACAAATGCCACTGAGAGAACACAGCGGCACATATGCAATCTGTGTGTGACTCAGAACAAAAAACTCAGTGGACTTATCCTTAAGGAATGAGTAGAATTCCCATCTCTCCACCTTCAGAAAGTCTCCCCTGATGCACTGGCCCATCCCATGCTCTCTCCTCCCTCTGAGGGTCAGAAGCATTCAGTGACTTAGCATAAGTCACATGGGTAGTTCATGACCTTCAATGCACTCACTCACAGACACACACACACGCACACACGCACACCTCCAGAAGGAGCTGTGAGCAGGGCTACACTGCTCTTTGCCCAATAATGATAGACAACAGACAAAGCCTGGGTTTCAACCCGAGTACAAGTCAAAGGCCTCTTATAATAAATCCAAGACCCAGTCTAAGTGGGAAAGGACCATCAGTTCAAATGCCTTCAAGTGCCAAATGTACCAAGTGTGTAATATGGAGCGGGAGGACAGTAGGAAACAGGAAAACCAGTGGCAAAAGGAGCCAACAGTTTCCCTACACTGCCTTTAAGTGAAGTCTTAAGACCCCGTCACACCAATATTGCTGGCATCTTGGTAACTGAGCTAACCCCTGTATGACTAGGGAAACTGAGGGACCGAGAGGGGAAGTGAATGGGTTAGACAGAGACAGAGGACTCAGGCTCCTAAATTCCCGCCCAGGACTCTTCCCACCACAGTGCCCCTCCTTTCCTTACCTTTAACATTCATCATCAAAAGTCAGAAGCATTTACTGGGCATCTACTAGGTCATAAGAATGAAGAAGAAAATACAGAACACAGATTATTGTGATCCAGATGAAGACCTTTCCAAAGAACAGCACTGAAACCATCCTGGCCTCACAGCAGAGAGAAAAGAAATTACCAAAGTGCCCCCAGTCTGCGCTACCTTGGTGGGACAGGCTATCAGACACTTCGCCTGCAATTCCGCTAGCCGCCACCAGGTGGGGCGGTACCTTCAGCCATCGATTAAAACAACAGAGCCCACTAAAAAAAAACACACCCAACTGGAGGGAGAGAAGGTGTGGGTGAGAATGGACACGAACCCACAAACAGGAACAGCATGTGACTCTAGACATCAGAAGAGTTCCCTGGGAATAAGGACTCTGTACCTTCCAAAGGACCCTCTCAGTACAACATAGAGGTGCCCTAGATCCCCAAAAGGGGATCCAAGCCATCACCTAAAATATTACTGACAGCTGCCTAAAATTACCACCCTTGCTTCATGGATAAGAACTCATAATGCCTTCACCTAAAAAGACCTCTTCCCCCAAAAGAGAGAACTGTTCCACCAAGCTCACCTGGCAGTCCCTCTAGACTAGATGACAAAAGCCTGGCCTCCTCCACAAATGGGCCATCAGGGGGCTAGAGTGGGCCTCTTGGACCCCAAAAATGCACCAAAAAGATTACCTAATTTAGCTGGGTGTGGAGGCTGAAAGGTAGCAAGTTCTAGGCCAGCCCTAGCAACTCAATGAAAGCCTGTCTCAAAATAAGATAAAAAGGGCTGAGGGTGTCACTCAGTGAAAAGAGCCCTTGCCTCACACAAGACCCTGGGTTCGACCTCCAACAGAAGGAAAGAAGACAAAGTGGGTGGAAGGGAAGGAAGAGAGAAAAAGAGGGAAGGAAATTCAAAAAAAGGTCACCAAACTAAGAGTCATTGCTCCTTTCACCTTCAAGCCTATTTGACCAAAAAGAAATAAAAATAAATAAATTATTTAAGACCAGGTATGGTGGTACACATCTGTAATTCCAGCACTCAGGAGGCTGTGGTAGGAAGATTACCAGCTTGAACTACATACCAAGACCCTGTCTCAAAAACAAAAAAAAAATATATATATATATATATATATATATTTATATATATATATATATAGATAGATAGAGAGAGAGAGAGAGAAAAGCTGGGGGTATGGGGGTAAACTTTTGTTATAATTGTTTTGCAGAAACCTGTCCAAATCAAACAAGTGACAGAGTCTGAATTGTGGTCCCACCAGGGACTGAAAGCTGCTCTGGGGTGAAGGCTACTGTGTATTAAACAATTAGAGTAGCTGTATGGTCTACTAATGCTAAGTCAGTACCATCTGAACAATGAGTCTTCGGGCAGCCCCATATTCACTGCTGCTTACCATGCACCCCACTTCCACTATTCCCAATGTGCACAATGATCCAGGAAATGTTTAATTTTGTCATCTCCTGGGCACCTCCTAAAGCACCTCCACTGCAGAGGAAAGGGGCAGAGGCAGACTATGGGCCGAAACAAGCTTCCCACTGGGTAGCAGAATGAGCCAGACGCTGGCACAGTGATGACATTAGGCCTAGATGGCCATGGCAGCATGTGATGGGGGGGGGCCTTTCTATCAAGCTGTTCTTCAACAAGGGCAGTTTTGGAAAAGTTATGTGCTGTGAAACAGCCTTATTCATAAAATGGAGATTCCACCTTCCTCAGCTTCATGACTGTCAAAAGTAATTGATTTGTCACTCCTGAGGGAAGACTGCAGACCATTAAGGCTTCCCACATGAAAGGAAATCAATAAATACATGAACAAACAAGCGCAGACACGAAGTCTGGATATAACTGAAGGTCCAAAAAGTTGTTCTGCTTGGTGGGAGCTGGCAATCCTCCCTTCTGCTCAGTCAAATCAGGACCTGGACTCAAAGTTGGGTCGGGGGTTAAGCCCTGACCATGGCCCTCTGGCCCTTACCAGCAAGAACACTGCCTTATCTGCAGTCCGCAGATCTCTGCAGAGGAGCTACTGCGACACCCAGTCCGCAACAGCTGCTCCTAT
This sequence comes from Ctenomys sociabilis, assembly GCA_004027165.1. NCBI lineage: Eukaryota > Metazoa > Chordata > Mammalia > Rodentia > Ctenomyidae > Ctenomys > Ctenomys sociabilis. The sequence continues at coordinate 68,864 of PVKA01008989.1, forward strand.
ATTTAGTTACCGGTGTGGTCGGTCAGGAACTTTAGATCCTGGCAGTGGCTCAGTGCGGCAACCCGAGCCTCTGAGCAGTGCGTGCTGCCCCCAAGGCTGCGGCTGGCAAGGCCTCTCGACCATGCTAGGCCAGGAACGGGCAGGAAGGTGTGGGGCGGTGGGCTTCCTCCGACCCCAGCACCTCCAATTAGGCCAACAGAGCCCAGGACAGGGCTGACCCACTTTCCCACACAAGGGAAAAAGCTTGCTGGGGAATGAGCAGGTGGGCCGGCGCCGTGTCTGTTCATCCTGGGGTTTGGGGAGCAGCGAACGGGCTCCCTAAATACACTTGTCGGCGAGCGCCCCCCAGGACTATGCGCGGGTGGGCCAGGATTCCGGCGCCTGGCCCCAGGGGTCCCTCTCACCCCCACGCGTGCAGCCAGCGGCGTCCGTAGCTGGTCCCCGCGTGCCTGGCAGGCAGAGACTGAGGAGAATAAAGCCGGTAGAGGAGGTGCGCGGGGAGCGCGGGGCCGGGACTGCCCAGAGGCCCTTTCCTGTGCGGGTGCCTGCAACTCCCCAGAGCGAAAGCAAACCCCGAAAGTGTGGTTTCGGGACGAAATACACCAACAGCCTCTCCCAGCACTGGCACCGCCTCCCTCAGGGAACGGCGGCCCCGGCCCGCAGCGCTGCCCAGCTACCCGCTCCCGAGCCAGGGACCGCGTCGCGCCGCTCGGCCAGGGCCGCGGAGCCGCTGGAGCGCGGCGGCACGGTCCCCCTGGGGGAGGGGAGGAGCGCCGCCAACACCCGGACACTCCGCTCCGCCTCTCCCCCAGCCCTCCAACGCCAGGCCGCAGACCACGTTTACTGTGTGGGCCACTTTCCGCTCCACTTACGGGGACAATGCCTCCTAGCGCCCTGCGCCGCGCACTCCAGTTCCCCCGGCCGCCGGCGGCGCCCCAAGAGAGTTCCCAGACAGCGGGGAGGGGCGCGGCGAGCCGAAGGCGAGGCCTCAGCGCCGCTTGACCAATCGCCGAGCAGGAATGGGCTTCGGGGCGGGTTGGGCCCAGGAACGCACCCAATCAGCGAGCCATTCCGCGTGCGCGCTCCCGAAAGCCGGGAGGAACCGCTTTGTGCGCTGCTTCTGAGGCGAGAGCGCTAAGGTTTCGGGGCGTTGACTTGAACCTGCAAAATGTTCCGGGGTCTCCGGGATGAGGGTCGGGTGTGGTTTTCTGGAGAAAGAAGAGCTAAATTAGTCAGGTTGGGAGTACTTTGGAAAATGTGACGATGGAACGTGGAGCACTTTTCACATGGCACCCTGGGGCGCCCCTTCAGGTGTTTATATACAAATTCTGGTCAGTCCCTTAATCATCTGTAAAACAGGAATTGTAGGCCGGATGGGCTGCTGTCCCCCTGAACCCCTAGAATTTAGGAGCGAGCTAGAGGGTAACCTGGGCTATAAAGTGAGTTAAAAGCCAACTTGAGATCCTGTCTTTATAAAAATAATTTTTTTTTTTTTTTTTTTTTTTTTTTT
>PVKA01008990.1:0-23253 GCA_004027165.1 Ctenomys sociabilis
TTGTATTTTAGGGGTCTGTAGAACATGTTACTTCTGTGGTTAGTGTTCTCTAAAGTTTTTCTTTTTTTTTACATTTTCTAAGAAAAATTTTATGCTTATTGTTATAGTTTGTGTCTAGTTGTCCCTCCAGAACTTCATGTAGTCATGGGATGGGGACTTCTAGAGTTTGTGATTAACTCATGATCCACTGGGATTATGTGTGATGCAAGGCTGGGATTATGGGTCTTAGTACTGCTGGGATTATGGGTGTGAGTACTTCCCCCAGCCTGGGACAGAGAGCCTGGATATAACATAAGAGACAGAGAGAAGACTTTCTTGTAGTTATTGCTCTTTGTTGCATTGTTGTTCCTGCACCATGAACTGCTACTCTCTGCCATGTGCCCCTGTGCCTTGGAGCCAGCGGAGTATGGACTGAAATCACCACAGTAACTGTGAGCTAAATAAACCTTTCTTCCTTCATTTTGGGTGTTGGGAGATTTGTCCCAGAAATGAGAGAAGAGCAACTAAGACACCTATATTCACTACGATATCTTTTCTAGCTAAATACAGAAAACTCAGTTTTGCTTCTTATTTTTAATAGTCGCTTTGTTTCTCATCAACAGTAATGGCAAACCTTTATATCTTTCAATCACAAAAACAACCCACTGTAGCAGTCATAGATTAGCCAAGGCAGGGCTGTAGCATTGCGGTAGTTGATACTTTGTGCCAACTTGGGAAGGCGGAAGCTCTGGACCCACTTGTCCGTTCCACCCCCCAGGGGCATGGGAGCCCTGCTGCAGGGTGGGGAGGACCCACCCCTGAGAACCTCAACACAAAAGGTCACATAAAGGGGATGAGGAAGGCTCCTGGGCCTCACTTCCTGGGAGGAGTTCTGATCTTTGCAGTCAGCAGAGAAGAAAGAGCTGTGGGCTCTGCAGCTGCTGCTCCCCTGCTGGTCCATGAACTGCTGCCTTTTGCCTCGGAGACTCCACTAACTGTGAGCTAAACACCCTCATTTTGGGTGTTGGTATTTTGTCCCAGCAACAAGTAAAAAGTAACCAAGACAAGCATAATATTTATAGTCTAGGCCTTGGAAATAGAGCCATTTCATGGCTGTATGACTGTGAACAATATCTTTCAGACATTTTTTAAATTGTAAAATAATTTTTTTCCTGCTTGTCTTATAGGTTTCTTTTTTGATACTCACACACGATGGTGCATATTATGCTGCCTGTCACACAATCTGTGCTTGTTCTCTACCAACATGATCATCAGAATATAAATGATTTGAGGGCCTGTGAGATAGCTCAGCAGACTAAGCACCTGCTTTGGCAAGCGCAAGGACCAGGGTTCCATCTCTGGTCCCACAAGCCCCCCCACCAGGGCGCACTGAGCCAGCGACAGAGCCTGGGCGTGGTGGCACAGGCCTGTAATTCCAGCACTAGGGAAGCTGAAAACAGGAGAATCACTACAAGTCCAAGCTGTATAGTGAGACCCTGTACTAGACACATAAATGAAAAAAAAAAAAAAGAATATAAATGATTTGGAAGCTGAGATTGTCTCTTTCCTCTCTGCTATGTCCAGCTTTGGGCATAGCTTCTTGGTGACTATTTTCTGAGTAAACTGCAAGAACACCTTGCAATTTGTAAGCAGTTCTTTCTTCTACCAGCCCATCTCCCTGCTTCTGAAAAATTTTCCTGGGGTTTATGAGTACCAAAGGTTGGATTCACTAGAAGATCCTGAGACCTTGGTGACAGGCAAAAAGACTTTACTTTGTAAAAAGTCAGACTGCATCTCTTTTCTTGGGTAGCCATCATTGCCTTCTGTTTTGGGATCCCGTACTATCACAATCCCCACAGGTCTCTGGTTTGGATCCTTTGCTCAGCACATGTGCTCTTTTCCACAAAATATTCTCACTTCTGCTTTACTCTGCCTGCTGATCACATTAAACTTATCTGGAATATCTTTCATCATATTTGAGGAAAATAATTTGTTTTTGCCTTAATGCCTGAGTTAGAGGGAAGCTATTAATTAGTCTGTCCTTCCTACCACTCCATTATCTCCCCCAAGAAAGGATTTGCTAATCAACTTGTAAGAATTAGACTCATAGGCGTAAACATCATATTGTCTCTCTGGTGTAAGAAATTAAGAGTAAAGTTAAAAAAAAAATACAATGAACATGTGAAATGGAAAGAAATTATTTAAAAGGAAAAAGGAACTAGAATGGAGGAAAGGGGAAAAGAAGGAAGTGAAAGGGGAGAAAAAAGTGCAAGTTAGCTACACTGTTAGTGTCTATTAGTTTGTGGAAAAGGAAGGTTTGTACTAATAAGAATTGGAGAATTTTGTATGCCCATATCTTGTACTCTGAGTAACTAATGATAACAGGGGGCTGGGGACGTAGCTCAGCAGCACAAGTGCTTGCCTGGCAAGCACAGGTGCCTGAGTTTAAATCCTGGTATAAAAAAGAAAATAAAAAAGCCAGGCATGGTAGTGAGCACCTTTAATCCTAGCACTCAGGAGATTAAAGCAGGAGGATCATTGTGAGCTGGAGACCAGCCTGGGGTGCGAAGTGAGCTCAATGACAGCATGAAATGCAGACAAGACTCTGCCTTGTCTTAAAAAAAAAAAAAAAAAAACTATTAACTATTATTATTCTCCTATTATTCTGTAAAATTTTACTTTTATCTTTTTTCTATAAAAGAAAAGTATCTGATTATAATGCATGACATGATCACACACACACACACACACACACACACACATAATTGGCTCTGATAGAGACCATTTTAACAGAAGGCAGCGTCCTCTATTAAGGGTCTGTGCACCCTCAGTACACTCTTTCTCCAGGGATTGAGCAAAGTAGGCAGGACCTTCCTCAGTGGATGTCTCCATCTCAGCTGTCTACCTACAGCTTCACAGAACGGATGGGCTGCTCATCCAGATTCACCCAGCCATTTGGAAAAAGGATATGGAATCCAACAGTGAAGGAACAAGAAATAAAGATTCACTTTGGAGCCTATCGTAACACAGTTTATGCAATCCAGTTTTTACCTGTTTTCTATTGTTGAAATGAGTCTTTTTCCAGCTAATAAAATCAGAACTTAATGTTTTCTATCATTTCTCTTCTATATGTTCCTTCAGCAGAAAAATCTCAGAAATAAGACAAAATTTTGTGTAAAATTAAGTCCATACTACCTTTTTCTATCCAAACCAACCTACAAAAAATATATGACACACAACCTGGGTGGATAAAATTGGCAAGAGTTTATTAGTCACATATTAACAGCAGTGGGGGAGTGGACACCGTGTGGGGGGTTACATGAGGCTTGTACTTGAGAATAAAATCAGCAGCCAAAGACTGGAAAGAAGGCTTTGTAGTGTCAAGAGAATTCGGTGACTGTAGGCTTCTACTTCGTCTGGAAAGCACTGAGCGATAAGGAAGCGCTTCTGGTCCTTGCTAAGGTTTGTGTCACATATTTGGTCATCCCTGTAACTGCTGGGCAAGGTTACCTTCCTCACTGATGGGTACACATAGCCTCTATAAGTCAGATTATATCTCTTCATATTTTAAGAGAGCCAGGTTAGAAAAGAACCTTAGAGTCTAGAAAGATTTTGTAAAGTCAGTTGGTCTAGATAGAAAATGGTAGTGTGGATTTGACTGCGGCTAGGGTACCTTTTTCATGGAAACAAATTTGAGGGAAAGCAAAATTTACAGTTAAGCCATTTGAGAGCTTCCTTGTTTCTCTAGAGGTCAGGCAATAAATAATATTGGGCCTTGATTTTAGGATTTACACAATATAGACCATTTGTTTATTATCTTGAAACTGTACAGTAGATATGTGCTTGTAAAAGTCTTATTTCCTTGTCAAATTGTGGGCTACTCAGGAAAGCCAGTATTTAAGTCTTTCATTTAAAAAAACATGCACATTATAGCTTGGATAAACACAGTTAAAATAATCTGCTTTATCATATCTTAAAGTGATACTTTCAAATTTAATCATATGAACAGTTATGTAATACACCCAAGTTTAGCCTTTGCATATCATTAATTAAAAAATATAGTGACATTTTTAGTAGAAAAAAAGATGTACTAGGTAGAATTTAACTTGTGTCAGTGAAGTCTGAGCAATTAGCAGGGCATGGTTCCCATGTGTACAATATACTGCTGAACTCCACCTGTGATGTGCTGTGATTCGACAACTCTGGACATTTAGAGTTGCCCAGGTTTGCTGACATTTGAAAATATTTTTCCCCACTCCATTTTCAAACAACTGTGAAACAATAAAATGAATGGGACATTGGGATTCTTTTTAAACCCAGAGTTAAGCTACAGCCTAAACTCCAGAATGCTGATGCCTCAAATGCATTATTCACACTGCATAACGTAAGCACTAGTAGGGCCCTAGTAACAGAATTCTTATTGTTGATAAATTCCAGTAAGTTGGTATGGGAGAGGGATGGTAAGGAGGTCATAGGCAAATTAGAATAATTTACCTTCCTAATTTTCTAATTATCAATTGATAAATTTTATATTCATTTTAATTTAGATCTACTAGATTTAATTTTATTTTCTACCTTATTAAGATATTTGCTGAATTGTGTGCTAGTGTAAACCCAAAGCATTTTCCATTTAAAATTTGTAATATATAATTAGACAAATGGGTAAAACTTTTAAAATTTTAATTTATTTCTATTCTGAGTAAATCTCCCTATCTTTGTGATAGAATGTCTTCATTTATATTTCATACACATAATCAGCTGGATTCATCAGCACAATATAAACAAAATATTGTTTTAAAAAAACCATTGATTTCATTCCAGCATTAAAATTTAAAACTGGTTTACTTAAAATAAGGTTTCCATTACAAAACTCTGTTTATTTAGAAATAAACATTACTTTAATGGACTAATTGCTAATATGCTTTCTATACTATGAGTTTAATTTTAAAAATATTCTAATTAGTCACCACTTCTTTCAAAGTAGGCATTAGGAACTGAATGCATAATTTTTTCAGTAAGTTTCTTTCATATTATTAAATAAATATGTGTTTATTATAGAAACATTTGGTAAACATAAGTAAAACAAAATTTTATGAGTTAGATATAACCACTATCAGTGATTTTAGTGGATTTGCTCCTATTTTTCTCTCATAAATCTATACAATACAGGGGCTGGCCAAATAGCTCAGCAGATTAAAGCAAATGCAAGCAGGCACAGGGGCCAGGGGTTCAATCCTTGGGACTTCTGTGCCAGCCCCGCCCCCAGGGCGTGCTGAGTAGGCGATTGAAAATGGACGTGGTAGCAAGCACCTATAATCCTAGCTCTTGGGAGGCTATAGACAGGCAAATCACTATGAGTCCGATCTAGTAGTGAGACTCTGAACAACCTGTAGACCCTTCCCTAAAATACAGGAAAAAAAATTTATACTATACAGCTACTGGCCATATGTGTATGGCTATTGAGCCCTTGAAACACAAACTAAATTGTTAACTTAATTTTTATTAATTTAAATTTAAATCCACTATTGTTGTTGACCAATCAGCTATAAAGATCTTACTTAAAACTTATAAAATTCAACTGTGACAAACTTATTGCCAAAACTATACGAAAGGGAAAAAAATTGAAAAGATTCATACTACAGTAAGAAGTGAGGCAAGGGTGGTCCACGTTCATCACTCCTGTTCAACACACTACTTGAGGCGCTAGCCAGAGCAGTCAGGCAAGAGAAGAGAAGCTAAATGGGAAAGGAAGAAGTCACACTACCCTTACTCTCAGATGACGTGGTCCTTTACACAGAAGATCCACAAGCTCCACTAGAAGATTCTGAAAACTAATATGTCTGTCAAAATGACAGGATACAGAATGAACACACAAACATCAATGACATTTCTGTATACCAACAAGGAAGCCACAAAAAAGGAAATCGGGAAAACAATCCTATTCAGAGTAGCTTTAAAAAATTAAATACCTAAGAATTTAACCAAGGAAGTGAAGACCACCCTCTATAACAATTATTTCTCTGAACAAAAGAGATTGAAGGGGACATTAAAAAAGAGAAAAATAGCCCCTATTCTTGGAAATATAAAGCCAATATTGTCAAAATGGCCATATTATCAAAAGTGATATATAGATTTAATGCAATTCCTATAAAAAGTAGCAACAACATTCTTCATAGAGTTAGAAAGAGATCTAAAATCCACATGGATTCAGAAGGGAACTAGAACAGCCAAAGCAATGTTAAGCAATATGTATAAAGAGGCAACATTACAATCCTGGATTTCAAGTTTACTGCAAAACTAGATTCGTAATAGCAGCATAGTACTAGCGTGGAATCAGACATGTTGAGAGGTGAATGGAACAGAGGATGCTGAAACACACCAAACTCCTTCAGCCTTCGTGTTAGTCACTTTTGTGTTGCTTGGATAACCACAACTTAGAGGAGAGAAGGTTATTTTTGGCTCCCGAGTTTCAAGCCCATGGTCCATAGGCCCAAATGCAGAAATGGCAAGGTGGGAAGGCCTACTAAGGAGGAAGCCTGCTCACACCAAGATACCTAGGAAGCAGAGAGAAGACAGGAGCCAGCCAGTGAGCTGCACCCTGCCAAGACACACCCCTGCCCTGCGACTTGCCTCTTCTGACCAGGCTCTACCTTCCAACAGCACATCAGCTAGGAGTGAATCAATGGACTAACCCAGTGATAAGTGTGGAACCCTCTGATGCAGTCATCTTACCATAGCCTCACCTTCATGTTCTCTGTCTTTTGGGGGGAGAGGCTAGCTCTGAATCACAATAGTCACTTGTTCTTTGGCAAAGGGGCCAGTACCATAAACTAGAGTAAAGACAGTCTTTTTTAACAAATGGCATCAGACAATCTGGTTATCTGTGTCCAGAAGAATGAATCTTCACCTGTATCTCTTACCCTGTACTAAAATAGAATTTTAGAAACTAAAGACCTAAAAGTATTTTAGGTCAAACAAAAAATTGGTAAAACTCTTGAAGACATAGGCAGAGATGTCCTAAACAGACCCCAACTGCACAAGACACAGTAACATGAGTCAGGAAACAGAAAACTAATATCTAAATATATAAAGAACTCAAAAATATTAGACTGTTCTACCAAAAAACACCCAACCCCCCCCCAAGAAAAGACAATTGAAGTGAATAGACACTTCCCAAATAAAGAAGTTCAAATGGCTGATAAATACATAAGGCTATGTTCAGCATCTTTGTCCATTACAGAAATTCAAATCAAAATAACACTAAGATTCTATATCATTTGTAGGAGCAGCTTTTATCAATGACTGAAAAACACAACAACAAATACTGTCAAAGTTGGGAGAAAAGAAATCCTACATTATTGACGGGATTCTGAAGTAGTATAATTACTATCAACACTCTTGTGACGACTTGTTAAAACATTAAGTGGTAATTCAGTTTGGGGTGGCTGCACCTCTTCTCGGTATTTTCTGTAAAGCATTATAGTCATCATATTAATTCACAATAGCTAAAATGCGAGTGGCCCATACAACCACTAACAATGAATAGGTAAAGAAAACGTGGCATTTACACGTAAAGTGGCCCCTCACTTATCGTGGAGGTTATGTTCCACACATGCCTGCAATAAGTGAAAATCAGTGGAGTGAAGTTATATTTATTTTAGTGTTTAGATACATTTTAAGGCTTTATAAACCCTTCCTGTACTCTTATAAACCTTTCCCACACTTTCAAAAATACTTCTAATGTTCTTAACCATTTTCTAAACTCATAACCTATGTAATATATATATATATTGTAAATGTAAATTTACATATGTAAATATATATATTGTAAATGTAAAATTATATATATATATATATATATACCATACAATATGGCAAATTCCCACAATATAGGGAAATATCTCCAATAAATAATTTATTTTTTCACAATAAATAATTTAGATTAATATTTTTCAGAACCCACAAAACAGTGAGGCCATGAAAGTCAAACTGTAAAATAGAAAGAGATTACTCCAATGGATTCCTACTTAGCCATAAAGGAGGATAAATTTGAATCATTGGTAGAAAAATAGATGCATGTTGAGATCATAATGCTAAGTAAAATAGGTAAAACACAGAAGGTTAAATTCACCTGGATTCCTTAGTAAGAGAAATCCCAAGTGTAAATAAAGGGCAAAATAAAAGTGAAGGTTGGAAGGAAACAAGGAGGTAGACTCTGAGTGTGAGAGGTGACCTGGGAAAGTGGAGGGGAGGGCATTGGTGAAGGGGGAGTAAAAGGGATCAGCTTTGATACAAACACATATCACTTCTCCATGACAAATGTATTTACTGTTTATCACTAACAGTATTAATAAAATACGCTTCTTTATTTAACATGGTGCCTAGGTTTATTACTTTAGAATTCTATTTTTTAATTTTTTAAAGAATACAAAATGGTGATAGAAAAAAAATAGCATTAGAAACAATAAACATTTCATGAAAGGGGATTTGACTGACCTTGTCAGATAGCAAAAGTTCCATTTTATTTATATAGGTCTTGCTTTAGCTTGGTCTTAACCATCCAGCAGAAAAGCATAACTATGAGGTACAAAAAGTAAAGCTATATAAATATGCTGAGCTGCAAAAGGCTCAAGTCACAACTTCGGACTATTCCAGTTGTGCTGGTAACTCACTACTGCTATGAACTACTGGACTGTATTGGGTTATTTTGCTGAATTCAAGTACCTACAATCTTCGGACTGGCATCAAGTCTGAAAAGATCCTTTAAAGACTTCTCCAAAGCCGGCCGTGGTGGCGCACGCCTGTAATCCCAGCACTTGGGAGGCTGAGGCAGGAGGATTATTGTGAGTTCAAGACCAGCCTGAGCTACAAAGTGAGCTTAAGGCCAGCCTGAACTGCACAGTGAGACCCTGTCTCAAAAAGACAAAAAAAAAAAAAAAAAAAAAAAAAAAAAAAAAAAAAAGACTTCTCCAAATACAGCTTATCTAATAGCAATGGAACACTCATCTCTGACAAAACAAAAAAGGGACTATAAAGGACTATTTTTATTGTGGAAAAAATATATGTATATACAATATAGCACAGATATAGAGATGCTTTCTGTTAGTTCATTGGGAAGGTTTGTAATATTGTTTAGACAAGATATCATGTCTGCATTTTGTCCTCTGAATAACTATCAAGACAACAATATGTAATGTATTAATTATTGTGACTATCCTACTAATCTGTTTTGAAGCTGTTTCATTGCTATTTTCTTTTTTCTCATTAAGATGAATTTTTTAAAAAAATATCACTAAACAAGGTAATAAGAATTCAACAATGGTTGCTGTATTACATGATGTTTCTTCAAATTAGTCGTTTAGATTACCAGATATAAATGTGCAAGATTTGTTTAAAGAAAAAATACAATAAAACAGTAACAAAAAGTTGTAAGAAATTCAAAAGAAAAAAATAATAAAGAGAAGAAAAAATTACATTAACTGCTCCTTTGAAAAGACCAGCAGAACAAACTATCCCGCATGTAACCCTAAATACATCTTTTTCATTTCTTTCTTTTGTCCTTCATCCTAGTTTTTTTCCCATTGCATTTTTTTAATTTTTAAAAATTTCATTGGGGTCTTAAAAATCTATCTCATTTACAAAAACAAACAGCAAACACCTTGGGTAGAGCTTTTATACAATAAATGTACTTATTTTAAGATCATAATTTAACAATTTTTGACATACACATGTAACCTGTAGCTCAATCAAGACATAAGGCGTACAATTGCACCTTTCAAAAAAGCTTTAAAGCTTCTTTTTTTTTTTTTTTTCAGTACCCGGGATTGAACTCAGGACCCTGCGCTTGCCAGGCAAGTGCTTATTCTGCTGAGCTATCTCCCTGGCCTCCAAAAGCTTTAAAGCGGGGCCGCCTGTGCAGGGATACTGAGTCTGGAGAGTGGGCTGAGGCATCTCACAGCTCTGCAGTTCCCTTCTGGGTCAGAGATGCCTAAGAAAGCTGACGCGACAAGCAAGGCGAGGGGCAGATCCCGTGGCGCCCAGAAGAGTAATAAGGAGAGCAAGGATCCAGAGAGGCCGCCCCCTCTGTTAGGTCCTGTGACAGTTGATGCCAAAGGTCGTGTCATCATAGCCATCCACGCCAAGCCTGGCTCCAGACAAAGTCCTGTGACAGATCTGACCTCGGAAGCTGTAAACGTAGCAATTGCAGCCCCTCCATCAGAGGGAGAGGCCAATGCTGAGCTCCACCCGTATCTTTCCAAGGTCTTAGAACTCAGGAAGAGCGATGTGGTGTTAGATAAGGGTGGTAAATCTCATGAAAAGGTGGTGAAGCTGTTGGCCGGTACAAGTCCAGCAGAGATCTTGGAAAAGTTAAAAAAGGAAGCTGAAAAGAAATAAAAGCAAGAAATGGAAAGTATATCCTTGGGGACTATTTTATTCCTAATAGGAAGAGGCTGCTAAATAGGAAAGTATGTTTAAACATGCAAAAGAACATGTACATATATGAATGTAACTAAAAAACATAGCCATTGTAAAAGTACTGTACTATTCAATAGAGGTTCTAAAATCCCTGGCCCCAAACAGCTTGAAACTTGTTACTCAGAATAGCTGGAGCCTGGCTGAATCCTTTGCATGCTGTGGCAGAGCTTCTGCTATCCAGAAGCCAGCAGACTTACTCAGGATCACACTATACAGGGTGGCCCCTAGGACCAGGCCCTACGACTGTCAAATGAAGTGATTCTGACTATAAGATGATATTATCTCCACATCATTTCTTTTTTGTTCTTTTTCTTTTTCTTTTTTTGCAGTACCTGGGATTGAACTCAGGATCTTGTGCTTGCCAGGCAAGCACATATTCTACTGAGCTATCTCCCCAGCACCTCCATATCATTTCTTGAATTCTTGGAATTGCTTTCTAATCCAGTTTACAAGTGACAGGAAAAGCCATCATACTTTGTAGTCTGATATTTAAAGATGCTTATCTAAGTACAGAAATTATTTTTAAGTCTTTTAAAAGGTTACATGGAATTTTGTTTTGTTGGTGGTACTGGGGGTTGAACCCAAGGTTTTCACACTGAGCTATATCCCCAGCCCCTTTTTTATTTTGAGGCAAGGTCTTGCTAAGTTGCCCAGGCTGAGTGGGAACTTCTTATCCTGCTTGTCTCTGCCTCTTAGACTGCTGAGATTGCAGGCACGCACTAAATACCTGGCTAAATTACATGGACCATTTTGTGAAAAGGTAAATAAAAATAAGACTTGGAAACCAGGCATGGTGACAGACCCGTGTAAATCCCCATGCTGTGGAGGCTGAGAGAGGAGGATTGCTACAAGTCCAAGCTGTGTAGCGAGACCCTGTATCAAACACATAAAAAAAAAAAATACTTGTAGCATAATTATTTTTGAGAAGTGACTGAATTTTCTTCTCAGTGGTAACTTACAGGCTTCAAATCCAGTATTTCTTATGAGTCACCAAAGACCCTTAGAAGAAAAGACTTGGAAACTATTTGTAGCATAATAAAACCTATCAGAAATTGTGTGTATACTAAAGCTGAAAAAAGATAATTTTTTTACATATTTGATGCAACAGTAATTTTGCAAATAACAATCACTTTTGCTGATCTGTAGCTGTGTGCTTTCCTAAGAATGTGCAAAAAAATGTACTGATGGATGTGATCATTATATGCAAAATCAGTAAGAAGGACCAATAAAATTCTTGATGGGAAGAAAAAAAAGCTTTAAAGCTTTTAAAGCTCTAAGATTTAAAATGTGCAAAGTAACTCATCAGAATATACCTTCAATTTAAAAATTACAGTAGGGAGAATGCAAGACTCACTACAGAACTTAGATTTCCTCCTACTGACCTTTGTTCTGTTATACATATTGCTCCTATATATTTTGTAAGTATTTAAGTAAATCCTCAACTTATGAACAAGTTCCATCCTGGAGAGAATGTTCATAGTTGGATTCATCTGTTGGATGGCAAAATGAGTCTTATGTGATATCCTTGTGAAAGTTCACAGTGCAAATGTTTACAAGTTGCAGACTTACTGTGTATTCTGTGATTTTTTTTCCTGTATTTTAGGGAAGGGTCTACAGGGTGTTCAGGGTCTCACTACTAGATCAGACTCATAGTGACCCGCCTGCTTACAGCCTCCCAAGAGCTGGGATTGCAGGTGCGCACCACCACTCCCAGTCTTGCTGTTATTTTTGCTTTGAGTAGTTAATTGTTTTGTAATAATTTTCTTTAATAAGAATATAATATCTTATTAATTGAGTCCCATATCTACCATTTGCAGTAGTCTATTTCTTTATGTAAATCATTTTCCTTCTGTCAGAAGAATTTAATTGTAATGCATCTTGCAGTGCAGATCTCTTGGACAAGCTTCTTTAGACTTGATTTGACTTCTTCAGACTTGGTTTTTGCCTTCATTTTTGAATCTTGCTGAATATAAAACTTCCAGTTATTTCATTCCAAATTTTATATTAGATATTCTGAAAATTAAGGCCATGAAAATTGGATTTTTTTCCTTTCTTTAAAGAGGTTTGTATTTTGCTTTGGCCAGCAATTAAGTTATTTGATGATTAGTTTCATTCCCTCAGTGGCTATTTTTAAGCCTCCCTAGCTTGGTTCTCAGATGATCACGGAGCGCTACCTCTTTCTACTTTAATTCCTAGTCCAATGTTAATACTAAGATTTTTCTTTTTTTACAGTTACCTGAAATTCTTCCACAACATTGTGGAGCTTCATTCTATCTAGAACCAGGAAAAAAACCCAAAACCTTAAGAGAATACCTGTGTACTTTTCTAAAACTTTTTTCCAACCTTTCCCCCCTGGATCTTTGCTATGCGACTTCCAGCCTAATCTCTCTAAACCCTCTTCTCTGTGTTTCCCCCTTACCACCATCTCCAGAAATGATTTGGATTCTCCCTTCCTACTCCTGCAGTCTGGAAATTATCTCTCAGCGAAATCCTGCAGCAATTGTAGAGCTTTTGCTTCCTTTTTTTAGGGATCATGTCCCTGCACTGGCTGCTGTCCAATGTGTCGATACAATATTTGCTTTTTTTTTTTTATTTAACATTTTCGGTTTTATTTTTCATTAGAAACACTATCCATAAAGAGAGCAAAATACAACCAAAGAAAGTGTAGAGCAAAATTTCCTAACTAAAACAAGCGATACTAAATAAATTAGATAATAGAGTATAAACAAAACACATGTTAATTCAAAATTTATATTTGGTGTAATTTTTTTGTGGAAAGAAGAAAAATGCAGTACTGTACTATTTTAAATTCCCAGTGATATGTAATTTGAAACAGGATGTTAAAGCAAAGTAACACTATAACAGAGCACATATTTGGCAACATTGTATGATTTTTATACAGTCATTAAAAGAATCATATCATCCTTTGTTTACTAATCTTATTTTTTTGCCAATTTATTTGGTTTTATTAATTTTGTTTTTTTATTACTGGAAATTGCATTTCATTTATTTTTTTATTTTACTGAGAGACCAATATCAATGAGATAGTAACAAAGCGGATTAATAGGCCATTTTCAGTAGTTAATACATTTTACATTGTTATCTTCTTAGTGGTTATCCATAGTACAAGAAGCAGACAAGATATCCTTTCCAAACACTATTACTGAAAATCTTTTTTCTCATAGAATTAAGCAAAAGTAGCTGTATATCTATCCTAATTATTCTGTATATACAAATACAAAAAGGTTCTTTTATATCCCTTTCTTTGTTTAGTGCTGTCAGAGATGGGTATTCTATTGGCATTTAAATGCTATAGGTGCTTGAATTCAGTGAAACACTCCAGCACAGTCCAGCAGTCCACAATAGTAGTGGGTTATCCACGGAGTTTGTTGACTAGAGCCTTTTACAGCTCAGCATATTAATATGGATTTACTTTATATGCCTTGTTTTTATACTTTTTGCTGGATGGTTAAGACCAACTTAAAGCAAGACTTATATAACAAGAAATGTCACTTTTATATCTGATAAGGTCAGTCACATACCCTCAGGATTTATGCTACAACCCTATACTGCACTTTGCAGATCCTTTGTCAGTGTCAGCCATGTGGAGGAGTCATGGCCATTGCTTGACCAACTTGGTCTCCGTGAAATCCTGAGAGAAAGTTTTCTCTCCCTGTGACTCTCCTTAGGCACACTATACTTTGTGTAATGGAGTATTACTTAGCTGTTAAGAATGATAAACTTCTTTATCATTCTTAATAAATCATTGATCGCATTCCTCTGTGGCTCCATAATCTCCTTGATAGAAAATTTGGGGCACAACTGAGTTCCATGATGTTACAGTACATGTTCTTCTATGTCCTGAGTCTTCACTGACCTTGAAAGGCTAGGGCCAAAATATTGGCTGACCTTGCAGCCCTTCCTTTTCTACAACTTTTGATCTGCAAGCTTAGGTTGTTAACCATCCAGAAGAGAAGCTGATTATTACTGTGTAACATATGTAGTTTGGTTTACCCTCACTATCTATCTAAATTTCAAACGTCTTAAGTATAATGTGGAACAGGTATTTTCCATTAAGTATTGATGTATTGAACCTTAAGTTCTTACAGAATATGAGTGAAAAAAATTTTAAATAGGAATAGACACATTTTTACACAGAAATTTAGAAATCTAACCAAATACAGCATTTTAGCAGGCCCGTCCTGTGACATTTTTTTGCTTTTGTCTTTTTTTTTTCCCATTTATTACCAATTAAAAAAAACTCCTACTTGTGAGACAGTATGGTAATAATTGGTATGTAATGACAAGAAGTATGTATTTAGTGGACCAGAATGACAGGCATTCCAAGTGTGACCTTCTACTACACATTGCGATCCTCAGTGCAGTTGCTTGGTTCACAAATATCAGCATATACAGATAGTCATGTTGAGTATCTTACCAATTAGCTGCTACTTTCAAAAACCTGCTGATGTCTCTCAGGATCATTGCCTTGCCCATCTTGTCAGTATAAGTGTATGGCTTTCTCCCTGTCCTGTTTCCCAGATTTTCTCCTTATCCTCTCGTTGTTATCCAATCCTCAAGCTCTTGCTTTCCTTTTAATTGCATTATACCTTTCTATTTGTATTTCTTTTAATTTCTTAACTAGAGAGACTATGCAATATTTACACATGTGGGTCTGGTTTATTTCACATATGAGTATATCTTCAAGTGGCATCCACTTCAATATAAATGCTTCAAGTTTATCATTCTTAACAGCTGAGTAATACTCCGTTATATAGAAATACCACATCTTTTTCAACCATTCCTCATGTGACAGACATCTTGGTTGTTTCCAAGATTTTGCTATCACAAATTGTGCTGCTATAAACATAGGTACACATACATCACTATGATATAAGGTTTTCAGTTCCTCTGGAAAAATTCCCAGTAGGGGGATAGTCAGCTTGAATGGGATTTCAAGTCCCACTCTTTTGAGAAGTCTCCACAGTGACCTCCACAATTGTTGTACCAGTCTACATTCCCACCAGCAGTGGAGAAGTATTCATTTTCCTCCATAACCTCTCCAACATTTGTTGTTGGCTGATTTCCTTATGATAGCCATTCTTTCTGGAGTGAGATGGTATCTCAGTGTTGTTTTCATTTGCATTTCATGGATAGCTAGCAGTGTGGAGCATTTTTTCCACATATATTTATTTGCTTCTTTAATTTCATCCTCTGAGAAGTGTATATTCATCTCAGATGCCCATTTCTGAATTGGGTCTTAAATCTGAGGGCCCTGTTATATCTTAGTTCTTTATATATTCTAGACAGCACACCTTTGTCTGATTGCTTATTCATTAGGATTTTTTCAAAATTTGTGGGTTGTCTTTTCACTTTGTTGACAATTTCTTTTGATGTGCAGAAACTCCTCAAGAAGAGTTGATCCCAGTTGTTCATTCTTTCAAGTGGTTCTCGTGCAAATATATGTTTGTTCATGAACTCTTTACCTACCCCTGTGTTTTCAAGAGTTCCTCCTACTTTCTCTTCCAGGAGATTGAGTGCTTCTGTTTTAATATTTAGATCTTCAATCCATTTTGACTTTAGCTTAGTGCATGGTGATAGAGCTGGGTCAAGTCTTAGTTTTTGGAAAGTAGAAAGCCTGATTTTCCAGCACCATTTGTTAAAGAGGCTGTCTTTCTTCCAGTAGGTTTGTTTAGCCCCTTTGTCAAAGATCAGGTGGCTGAGTGTGTTCATAGAGGCCTCTGCATCTTCTAATCTATTCCATTGATCTTCAGGTTTATTTCATTGCCAATACCATGTTGATTTTATCACAGTGGCTTTGTAGTATAATTTCAAGTCAGGAATTGTGATGCCTCTTGCCTTGTGTTTATTGGCGAAGATTGCCTTTGCTATTCTAGGTTTGTTTGTGTTTCCAAATAAATTTTAGGAACAATTTCTCTAGGTCTGGGAGGTATGCTGGTAAAAAGTTTGATAGGGATTGCATTAAATCTGTACAACAATTTTGGGAGTATGGCTATCTTCACGATGTTGGTTCTACCTGTCCAGGAGCAGGGAATATCTTTCCATTTTCTGAAATCATCTATAATCTCTTTTCTTAGGGTGTTGTAATTTTCTGTGAAAAGATCTTTGACTTCCTTAGTTAAGTGAATTCCAAGGTATTTCATTTTCCAAGGTGCTATTATAAAAGGTATTGTTTCAATTGTTTCTCTTTCAGTGTGCTCATTATCTGTGTAGAGGAATGCTGTTGACTTTTGAGTATTGACTTTGTATGCTCCTGTGCTACTTAATTTGTGTATCAATTCTAGTAGCTTCTTGGTGGAATTTTTTGGGTCTTCCAAGTATCATGTCATCTGCAAATAGTGATAATTTAACTTCTTTACCTATTCTTATTCCTTTAATTTTTCCCTCTTTTCTAATGGCTGTTGCTAATGACTCCAAAACTATATTGACTAGGAGGGGTGATAGACAACA
Source organism: Ctenomys sociabilis (assembly GCA_004027165.1). NCBI lineage: Eukaryota > Metazoa > Chordata > Mammalia > Rodentia > Ctenomyidae > Ctenomys > Ctenomys sociabilis. The sequence goes on from PVKA01008990.1 coordinate 16,927, forward strand.
TCCTTGTCATTTACCTGATATAAGAGTAAAAGATTTCAGATTTTCTCCATTTAAGATTATATTAATGGTTTTTATCAAGTTAAGGCAGAGTCCATCTATTCCAATTTTCTATAGGACTTTGAACATGAATGAGTGTTGGACTTTGTCAAAAGCTTTCAGGGGGAACTACCCAATCGGGCCCCTGTCCCTCTCTTGGACAGGAGCTTTCTTTCCCTCAGTAAATCTATTCTGCTCATAACCTCTGTTTGTTCCTAAAATTCATTCTTCAGTTTTAGAGAACACGAACTCTTACAGGTTAAGTCAAGACCAGAGCCCTATATCATTTTGGAGGCCCCACCAAGATCATTGGATGCAGGTATGAGTTTGCTTTTCTTTCATAAATTCTGAATTGGGCTTGCTTAGGTAACAAACCTCTGTTTCAAATGTTTATATGTCTTTGCCCATTGCTATGGTTGTTCATGATTTGCCTCATTCAGTTTTGTTTCACAGTACTGTTAAAATGGCTTGCAATTGTTTTTGCTTTGTCTTTTATATAGTCTTGTGAAAATGTTGATCGAAATGTTGTTGGTAAATATAAGGTTATGGTGGGATATTTTATGACTGTTGTGTACTTGTATATGTTGCATTTTAACTAGATGCTAAATGTACTGGTATTCCTTGCTTGAGCTTGGATAGTAGTGCTTGAGGGAGTGATGTTGGGACTCCTGATGGATTTCATGTAAACTTCTGTAAAATGGGACTGTTAGCCAGCTCAGACTTAGAAATCTACATGTGTGTATATGAAAAATGGGACTCCTTTTGCCAGTTAAATGACATTAGGTCGGCAACCATTCTTAAAGACTTGGAGGACAAGTTTCACTGGGATGGACTGGTTCTGATCCCCCCTACATGCTAGACGGAATGTCAGGCCTGCTCTGTTTCAGTTTCCTTCTTTTGACTTTGCTCCTAATTTTCCCACCTCTTTGTACTTTCCTTTTTAGAGGCACGTAAAATTAGGAAAACTGACTGTTCCAACTAAGTGAAGTCCTTAGAAAATGAGTGTTTGTTAACACTGAAGACAGGGAAGTCATTTTAGAAAAAGGACACATACCCCGTCTCTGGGTCAGATGAGACTAAGAGGACTGTGCCCGTCCAGGAGGATGCATATAACAGCCATGTCCCAGCTTAGTGTTCTGGGCAGGTCTCCTTCGGGAGGCTAAACCTGAGACACAATGGAGAGAATCGACTTCTGGGTGACACCAGAAGGAGCTATCTCCAAAAGCAGCACACTTATGGGACCAAAACAACATTTAGTGTGAGGGAGGATTCAATCTTTCTCCTAGGTCTAATTATTTAGGTGTGTAAGAGAAGTTATGGACGTTAAAGCTTTTATTGTAAAAATGCTAGGTAATCTTGTTCAGGCTTTTAACTATCTCTTATAGAATTTGGACAACTAGTGGTTACTCTGCCAGCTAGTAAGTGCTCTTAGAGCAGCTGCCACTCTTGGAAACAGGACAGCTGTTCTTTGGTGAATCCCCATTGAAGGCTACGGCTGATGGAATGTTGACCAGAGAAACTGTTGGATTCCTTTCTGGAGACATCTTTGGTCATGTGAGCCAAAAGAAATCGAGAACACCTGAGGGGTTATGGTTTCTTGGTGGAAACTGGCTCCTGACCACTGAAAGATCTCCACTTATCTTTTGTACTTTTTTTCTCTGCTGGTAAACTAGAAATTTTTACCTGAGACTTTCAGTAGAGCAACTTAATAAATGAGGTTGAGGCAGCTTGCAATAGTTTACATTCTACAGTGACTATTAGGGGAAAGTGCTTTATATCTGTGCCTTACATGTTAACTAAAAATAAGGTTTTTTGTCGGCTTACGTAAAGTGTTTTTTCAAACATGTAAAATGTGATTGCTAGATGATAAACTATAAGTTTCACCTGTGAGCTTCAAGGTTAAATTTTGTCTGGAAACGAGTTTCTGGAGACTTGGCTCAATGCGCGGGGCCAAATCTCTCCAGTCAATAGTTCTATCTATCTCAAGAAGTGACATTCTTTGTAAGAAGTGCTCACTTCCCATTGTCCCTTTATGCCATAGTTATGCTTCTTTCTGTAGACATTTTGGTCACCAGATCAATTATAACTTATATTCACAAATGGTCAGTAAGAGTAAGTGAAGGGTTTGTGAGATGGTCAGGAGATAAGCATCCGCATCAGTTCGAGGGTGGATAGGCTGGTGGGACCTTGTCTCCCTTCTCTCCAATGGGAGCAGCCACCTGCTCTGGAGAGGGTCACTCAAGGGACGCCTTGGGGGAGGGAATCAATTAGAAATAAGGAAGGGGAACGCCCTAAAGTTTCTTATTGTATTACAGATATGGGGATCTCACGGTTAAAGTCTCTTACTCCTTTAGAGTGTGCTTCACTGGGCACCAAAAGACATTTGATTCTTACTTGCTAAAGAGCCATTTAATCCAAATGGAATGCAGAAGAAAGTATAAATTATGATGCTATTTTGTAACTAGAAAGATGATATAAAAAGGAAAATGGTTAAAATGTCTTCAGATTTGGTTTGTATTTAAAAAGATATTGTTATTTAATAAAATTTTGGAAGTGCAGATGTGAGCACCAGGAGAACCAGACAGCTCAGGTGCCTGAGGCATCACTGTCTTGGAGCCTGAGGACAAGGCAGCAGTAAGCACAGCCTCGCCCACCATTACTGAAAGTACGGTTTCCCTATTTGCCTTTCTAGTCTAGAGGGTGTGGACAGCTGTAATCCAGGCCTCTACAGGGTACACCCATTCTTAACTGAATCTGTGCAGGCTTTTCAAGGACAATACCTTTTAAAGAAAGAAAAGACAATTTGTTCACGTGCTCTAGGTGACTCTGATAAGTACATTGATGTCTTTAGAGGATTTATTCAGACTTATGGACTAGATTAGAGAGACAAAATGTTAATCCTGAACCAAGCTTTGGCTTCTTTTATGGAAAAGCAGGCAACATTACAAGCTGCAATTGCATTTGCAAATAAATAGCATAGAGTTAATTTTAAAGAGCCAAAAGATAGGCGACCAGTGGAATCCCACTGGAGCCTGAGCAGTCAGAGTCCTGCTGACCTGACCTAATAGCCAGGAGACTGGAAAAGACCTTTTCTTTCAAGTGTGCATTCTTGAAGGTCTAGGAACTTAACCAAACCTTCTAGTTATTTGAAATTCTAGCTATTTACTAGGAGAAAGATATCTACACACCCCTCTGATTTCTTATAATGTTTAGTAGATACACTAGTAAAGCGTACTTCATGAGATGTTAATTAAATAGAGGAACAGGTTGCTCTTACAGATAAGTTCAAGAGCTACAAAACATAGCTTTTGCTCCAGACAACTCATCTGGTACTTTGGTAAAAAAACTGTTTAAGTGTTCTATAATTGGAACTGGGAGAAAAGTAGGGAGAGAAAACAAAGAGGCAAAAATATCTGTCTTTGTTTCAGCCCCAAAACAGACCATAAGTCTGATTTTCTGGGCTCCAAGAAGAGCTCAATGATGACGAGATTCATCTACTGCTGTCAGAAGCCAGGCCACTGTAAGAGGGACTGCCTTAAGAGGCCCACAAGCCATGCCCTGACTGCCAGGCAGCCACTAGAAGTGAGACTGCACTCTGAGGTGAAGGCCCCAGAGCTCAGACTCAGCTTCACAGATGGTCCAGTAGGACTGAAGGGCCCTGGGCCTGTCTCTTCCCTCTGGCCAGACTGTTATCTCTACCTGTCATCTCCACAGAGGAGCCCTGAGTAGTCATGAGTAGAGGAAAATCCAGCCTATTGCTGGACATTGATTGGCACAGGTCTCTGTCCTTCTCCAACCGTGACTTTCCTTCCAGTCATTGCACCTCAATAGAAACAGACTTTAAAAAACATATTGCTTTAGCTTTAACTGAGATACTGCAACATATATTTCAGGTTGCTTACTAATCAAGATGACTCTGAGACTGACGTTTTATAAATGTAATATATTGTTGTTCATGTACAAGATTTAAAAGGTATTTCATTGGTACTACAAATTTGTTCTTCCTAGAAGATACCAAAACCCAGGTAATCATACAGGTAAAATCTATAACGAATATGTTAGCTTTAGATTCCTTTAACTGGGATCCACCAGATTTTGTCTTTATGTTGTTTGATGGACCTCAGTATCTAACACGAGCTGCAAAAGTAAGAAGGGTTTGCAGGAATAAATTTGTCAGAGGAAGTTTCAGACTGAAGTGGTTACGTAGTTACGTGTCTTCCCCTCTCAGCCTGAGGGAACCCATGTTAACTGCCAATATAAGGAGAAAGCCTGTGAAACTTTCAATAGATGCTCATGCAGATTTGTCGGTAGTTACACAGCCAGTGGCCTCACTTGCCAACTGGAGAGTACTTGGTGTTTTCTCTATTTCTGGCAATTTATGTGCCCCAGTAATAATAGGAAAGGCCAGTTTGTTTGAAACACAATGGTCATGGAAGATAAAAAAGGGATTAAACCTCACATTTAAGAGATACCGGCTAATGGGACTTACCAAAGGTTCTAACTCGTCTTTTTCATAATTATCCTGCTGTGATTATTTGACCCATGCATGTTTGTTTCTTTGGCTTTGTCTTCTCCAGATTCAAAACTGTAAGTGAAATGCCTGTTCTCTACTGAAGGCCTTTAAATAGAACCTCTGACAGAGGGTATCCGACTGCCAATAAACAACTACGACCCCTTTTACCATGGAGAAGCCAGAGCGGTCATCGCCCAAATCCCTCAAGGCAGTTCAGGTTACTTCTTCAGAGGTGGGAATGTTGTAGGCAGCTGAGTTAGATAGAAATATTCTAGGGAGTCAGACAGGGCCAGGCCCTCAAGGAGACAAGTTGGCAGACAAGATGACTTTGCAACTTGGAAGATACAGACACTCCCTATGGGCCACACCTCACAATCAAGACAAAGAAGAAACATAGCTACATACTTCCCTAGGGATGGGCATCAGAGATTGATATTCTAGATAGGTATCAATCACTTTGAAAGAGCCCTATTGAGTCACTAGCCCAACACCCAGCAGGAAGAGACCCTGTCCCATATACATGCCTGGTTGCTACGTGACTCCCTTCCCTATTTGTTCCTGTACTTAATCAATTTTACCTGAGCAATGGTGCTTGTAATATCATTGGTTAACCATGGTTTTGTCCACCTAAGTGAGTTCCCATTTCTTTATCACCTTAGATCCACCTCACCACATGACTTTCCTCTATAAAAGTCTCTGGAAGAGACAGCTTCCAGGGGAACTACCCAGTCACTCCCCCCTCCCCACCGCTCCTGTCCCTCTCTTGGACAGGACCTTTCTTTCCCTCAATAAATCTATTCTGCTCATAAAAAAAAAGCTTTCTCTGCATTAATTGAGATGATCTTGTGGTTTTTGATTTCAGTCTATTAATATAGTATATTACATTTATAAATTTGTGAATATTGAACCATCCTTGCATCCCCAGGATGAATCCTACCTGGTCATGGTGTATGATCTTCTTGATGATTTGCTGTATTCTATTTTCAAGGATTTTATTGAGTATTTTTGTTCTATGTTCATGAGGGAGATTGGCCTATAGTTCTCATTTTTAGTTGTGTCTTTCCAAGGTTTTGGAATCAGTATAATACTTGCCTCCAGAAATGATTTTGGGAGGACTGCTTCCTTTTCAATTTCATTGAAGAGTTTGAGGAGTGTAGGGATTATATCTTCTATAAATTTCTTGTAGAATTCATCTGTGAATCCATCAGGACCTGGACTTTTCTTTGCCGGTAGGCTTTTTAGTATGTTTCGTATTTCGTTGGCTGTTATTGGGTTATTGAGAGTTGTTATATCTTCTTGGTTCAGTTTTGGTAATTTGTACCTTTCTAGGAATCTGTCCATTTCATCTGTGTCTTCTATTCTGTGAGCATAAAGATTCTCAAAGTAACTATTGATAATCTTCTGAATTTCCACTGGGTCTGTGGCGATTTCACCCATTTCATTCCTTATTGCTTGTATTTGAATTTTTCTTTCCTCTTTTTGATGAGCTTGGCTAGAGGCTTATCAATTTTATTTAGTCTTTCAAACAGCCAACTTTTTGATTTGTTTTCTTCATCTCAATTGAATTAATTTCTGCTCTCATCTTTATGATTTCTTCTTGTCTTTGGGCTCTGTGTTTGGTTTGCTCTTCCTTTTCTAGATGTCGGAGGTGCAGTATTAGGGTGTTCATTTGTTCCCATTCTGTATTCCTACTGTGTGAGTTCACAGCTATGAGTTTCCCTCTGAGAACTGCATTCAATGCATCCCATAAATTCCTATAAGTTGTATTTGAATTTTCA
>PVKA01008990.1:32740-51208 GCA_004027165.1 Ctenomys sociabilis
AGAGAGAGAGAGAGAGAGAGAGAGAGAGAGAGAGAGAGAGAGAGAGAGAGAGAGAGAGAGAGAGAAAGAGAGAGAGAGAGAGAGAGAGAGAAAATATTGTATCAAGTGCTACATTCAGAGTCAGAGTCCATCAGGGCAAATGGAAAGTAAAACTAATAAAAGAAAAATAAGTTTGAGAGAGTGGAAGATTTATTTCCAGCAGAAGTGAGAGTAAGTCGGGCTGTCTAGGAAAGGAAAAGTAATTCACTTTCTATAGAAAAACTTATGCTATCAAGCAGTAAGTAGACCTTTATATTATAAAATTAAAAATTTTAATTGGATCAAAACCATGAACCAGTTGAGAAAGGAAATTTACTTCTTACACATGGTTATAAATGTTAAAATTTCCAAGGTATCTTTATGAAGTACTTTTTTATTTTTTTTGGCACCAGGGGTTGAACTTGGGACCTTACACTTGCCAGGCAGAAACTTAAGCAACTGAGCTATATCCCTAGCTCCACAGAGCCCTTTTGTAAAACAGTCTTATTATTTATTTGTTTGTTTGTTTGTATTACAGGTTCTCTCTATGTAGCTTAGATTCACAGTAATGCTCCTATCTCAGCTTCCCCAGTACTGTGGGGATACAGGTGTGTGCCCCAGATCCAGTTTAGGTGGCTGGCTCAGCACGAGGCCAGCACAGCCTGAGGGGCCAAGGAGCAAACCCAGGTCCTTAAGCTTGCCAGGCAGGTGCTTAGACCACGCAACTGTCTCCCCGAACCCTCATACAGTACTTTTAATTAAACTAATACATGCACTGTTTTCCTTCTGACATATTGTTCAATTTGGTCAGATAAAAACTGAAACAAAAGATGAAAGAAAATCATTTTTGAAACATTTGAGAAGCTATGAAACTTTATGAAGTCCGCACTGAAAAATGGGAATTTATTTCCAGTCATCTTTTCACAAATTGTGTATATTTTCAAAGGAAATCACTTAAAGTTAAGTATACACTCCATGCTGGTCTGAGGAAAGTAATCACGAGATTAGGAAATGCATTTCAATAGCATTTATATTTATAGAAATTTAGAATGTAAGACCCCAGATCCAGTGCTTTTGCTGTTGTTTTCGTTCTGTTTGTTTTCTCTGAGGCGCAATTCTTTCCCTGGTGCAGGACACTAAACCCTGTGCCTCACTCGTGCTAAGCAAGTGCTCCACCTCTGAGACATGCTCTCAGGCCCAAAACTCCTCTTCAAAGATATCTCCTGGACAGTCTCAGTATTAGAAGAGAACAACGTAGAGCTGCTCTCTTTGGAGTGAAGAGCAGTGCTCTGCGCAGATGGCAGTACTGCTCACCTTTCTCATTAATCTTCTAACACTCCTGATCCATAGACCCCAGGCTACAACTCAGAGAGCCTTGTAAAAAGTCTTGACTTGGCTTAACCTTTTTTTTTATTATTTATTTGTTTGTTTGTTTTTAGTGCAGGGTCTGCAGGGTCTCACTACTCAGATCCGGCTCGTAGTGATCCTCCTGTTTGCAGCCTCCGAAGTGCTGGTATTACAGGTGCACACCACCAAGCCCAGTCTCCATCGCAGTCCCAGCTGCCCCGGGGGCGAGGCCCGCACTGACTGGCCCTTTTTAGTTTATCCTCCTGACTTTGCCTCCGAAGATACCAAGGCTCAGTGCTAATCAGTGAACCATCTGGAGGAGTGCAGATTTTCTGACTCTTCAAGCAGAGTCACCTATGCCAGAGCACCAGTGTTTAGGTCCTGCAATTAATTCTCCCTTTTAATTGAAAAATGAAGATTTTTTTTTTAGAAAAAACGTATTTAGTACAGGGTCTGCAGGATCTCACTACACAGATTGGACTCTTAGTGAGTCTGTTTTTAGCCTCCCAAGTGCTGGAATTACAGGTACGTGCCACTACACCCAGTCTCAATTGCCGCCTCAGTGCGCCCCAGGGGCGGGGCCAGCACAGCAGGCCTGGAGATCGAATCCCCAGCCCCTGCATCTGGCTAAGCAGGCACTTTAATCCGCTGAGCTAACTGGCCAGCCCTAACGGAGACCAGGGAGAGTAACTGTATGAAACATATGTATGGCCTATAGCCTTTTGGAAGTAAATTCTGCTTTTCCTGTTGTCTCTAATAATGACTTTAAAGACACATGCTTCGGGAAAAATTCTTTCACTAGACAAAGCTGAAAATATTCAGCCATTGCTGGACCAGATGTGCAGTTTCAGTTACTCAGGAGGGTGCAAGAGGAAAAGGAGTTTGAGACCAGTAAGGGAAACACAGTAAAAAATAATTTTAAAAAATTAGTCCTAAAAATGGTGAATCACGTCCAGCAAAGTCAGCTATTGCTCAGCTTCTACCTACTGACTCCTCCCTTCGGCACTCATCGCCCTTCATTAACCCAGAGATAGGTCCATCCAGCCGCCTCGCCCAGCCGCAGGGCCCTCCTGTATACTCAGAACTTCCCAGGGTCTTCTCAGATTGAGAAGCTGTGTGCGTCATCGCAGCACACCCCTACCCCTCCTGCCACCTGCTGGGCGATGGTCTCGCACACTCCTTCTGGCCATGCAGAGCTTATTGCAGCTTGTTAACGTCAGTTACTTTAAAAAAAAAAAAAAAAAAAAAAAAAAACAGATGCAATTTTATATAAAGATTAAAAATAATAACATATTTGTACAAATTATAGAGTGGGATTCTGGTTGCCTCTTGAAACATAGGGGTATGCTGAATGTCAAGACCCTCTGCCCCAATTCATTGATTGGGGAACTCTCTTGCTTAAGTTTTTCTTGGTTTTTAATATATAATTTTGAGAAAAATAAGGCTATCAATATTTTTTACCATGTAAATATGATAAATAATTAAAAATTCTATATTATGAAATATTGATGTATTTAATAATATCTCAATATGAAATTGGACATACTGTTTCTGCGACACATTCTCTTGCTGCTTTGGCCTTATTTCTCTTGTTTTCTTCCTATTCGTGAGCATCTATTTTTCCATCATTATCTACATTTCCACCTAGTAATAGAATTTCATTGTTTTAGTCAATAAGTAGTATTGATTCACTTTGTGCAGTTACAATGTTCAGCAAAGTGTGATTTTCTTATAAAGAGGGCTAAGAAAGTAAGTACCAAAGGATATCTTTTTAGAAAGAGATGTATTGGTCACTTCTGAGACTATATTTTTTAAAAATCCACTTAGCCTTTGTACATGTATAGGAATATGGATTTTGTTAACAAACTTGAATGTAAAAAACTTACTTAATATTCTCCAGACCAGGCTGAGCCTTTGAGCTCCAGCCTGTCGGGGAGTTGGGAAGTGAAATCTCAGCTCTCACTCGCACACTGCACATGGCACCCTCTCTCAGGACTACTGCACAGTGTCTCCCGGGGGGAAGAAAAAGTGGAGGAAGGGTAGCTCTGGTCTCCAGCACAAACCGATTACATGGTAATACGCCTGCAGCCTCCAGGGCCCAGGTGTGCCTTGTCGCACTTTTGGGGAAAGTAATCTTGCACAGCCCGAGATCCCACTGTGCTGGGGAGCACAGCTGCTTCCCTCTCAGGCAGTGGCCCCCAGAGGTGCTGGGGGGAGGGTTACAGCGCTTCTGTCTCCCATGATGGTGGGTGCCAAAAGTAAGGCCACTTCTGCAGTAAAGTTGAGCTCATACAGCTGCCATCACCAAGCTGCCCACCCTCTGGACGGAACAACACAGTCCAAGGAAGACAGCAAACAATAGCAATTTCAGTATTGATTCATGTTTGTATTTAAACAATTTTAAGTTTACTCTTTACTGGCACTCTTTTATGGTTATATTGATCACACAATAGACTTATTTTAACCAGTGGTTCTCTTAAAGATTTCAATCATTATATTACTCAATTTTAATAACAAATTATTATCCAGACATTAGAATTCACTCTAGACAAGAGTACCTGAGTAAAACTTAGATGGCTCACTTTACTGTTTTATATCTAACTGAATAACATGTATGCTATAATATTCATTGAAATGAAAGATTCCATTAGACAAGTATAAGCTGGATATTCCTAGTAAATATATGTAATGACATTTTTACTCTTAGCTTTTGTTTTTGCTTAACAATGACAAACATCCTCAGTAACAATTCTGTAGCTTTCACAACAGAAACTTTCCCTTTGCACTCTGCTCTGGCACTATTATTCTAGAATATAGGCTTCAGGATGCAGCATGTCAGTGTGCACTGGAAGCATTATAATTTTACTTCTTTTCTATTAGTATCGAATACTGAAATTAGAATATTCAAGTGTAGAGATGTTTTTTTCATTAGAAAAGTTTGTACGGTCAATGCGAGAACTAGGACTTCCAACCTTGCTCAGCCAGGACTTCCTGCAAAAGAACAAAATAAAAAATAAATAAACAAACAAGAAGAAATTGGTGTGCAGAGTACACATGGATCATCTAAAATGATTCTACAGTAGTATTAGTGAGAGTTCACATTTAATAAGTAACTTTTGCATATGAGATAGGTAAATTTTTTGCACTATGTATATCGTTCTAAAAATAAAACAAAGTATAATATATGATCAATTATGGACAGAGAAAGGACAGTAACAAACACAGTCAAGTCCTACTGATTTCATATAAGGCTTATTTCACCTCACTTAGAATACTTATGTCTGTGATTGCCTAGGTCTTAAAAGGCTCAAAATATCTTTACAGAGAAGTAATAAAAACCAATTCACCATTATTTTCTTATTACCTAGCACCTACATGGTAAATGTTATAGCTATATGAATGTATATATACACATAGATATGTGTATATATACATATCTAAGCATGTATATATGAATCTATGTACATATACATAGATATGTGTATATAGAGAGGGAGAATGAGACAGAGACAAAGAGACAGAGACAGAGGTAGAGGTAGAGAGACAGAGAAAATTATTGAAAGAATAAACATGATTTTCCAAAACATTAAAATAAAATTAGATAAACATTTTTTCTTTTCTATTCAAATCCTATTCTTACCACATATGATAGCAAAATGAATGCACTGGGAAAAAGTTAAATGTACTAAAAATATTTTTCTTCATAGAGAATGCTTTATTCTAATTTATTAGCAGTATCTATATGCTTAATTTTTGGGTGAGTACCTACTGAGATGCTTGCTATATAATTCAGACCAATTAGCTGCTCTGTCATACACTGCTAACATCTAAGATTATGACAAGCATTTTCTAGAATCTTTGTGCCTATTAATAATTAGTTGGGATAATCAGCTTTTGTGGTCCTAAATGTCAATGATACAAGGCTGCTTCGTAGAAATGATGGATATTAGCCCAGTTGATAACATAGAAACATCTGTTGAGTTTCCTCATATCTCCAAAATTATTCAGGTTGGGAGGCTAGTACTGTATCCTGGTTTACAATTCAATCTGATAGAACCTTGGCTTAAAATATTTTCTGGGCCAAAGTTTTCTTATTAGGTGAAAATTTCTTAGAGTAGAGAATTCTAAATATGCAAATTGCCACAAGTTCTTATTTGTGACTGTTTTATAGGGTTAGGTTAGTTTTGACTTTATTTTTTCAGAACACATTTCATTTTTTTACAGTCACAGAAATTTCATGGTTGAAGAATAATTTTTGTGAAAAAGATCTGATCACTTTAATTTTACTAGTCAAATCTTGAAAAAAGTCCAGAAATGCTAGGGAGAGCTGGTGCCTTGAGCTGCTCGTGCGCTTGCCCTGTGCTGCGTTCTCATGTGTGAACGCTTGCTGTTCTCCACCCACAAGCCTGTGAGCCCGAGCCTACGTCTACTCCCAGGTAAATGATGAGGAAAGAGAGAAATCAGAGCAAAGCAGCCCGCTCAAGAGGCAGCAGGGACAGCAGTGGGCAGTGGACAGATTGGGAACATGCTTCAGAGGTATAGCAAGTAGATTTGTGACAGATGGGACATGGGTGTGAGAAAAGGAGAGGTGGGAAGGAAGCCCCAGGCTTTTTGGTTCCGAGTAACTAGCTGTATGTGGCCACCGTTTACAGCAATGGAGAGTGTGCAAGAGGAGTAGATTCCAACAGAGAGAAGTTCAGTTTGGGAACATCAGGTTTGAGATGTTCATTAGACACCCTCAGACAGTGTTGCATAGACAGCTCTATCCAGTCTTGTTTCAGGCAGCTGAGTTAGCTAGAAATATTATAGGCAGTCAGACAGGGCCAGGCCCTGGAAGGAGATAACACAGAAGATATCTTACAACTGTGGGAGGGATGGACGCTCCTGCTGTGAGCCAGACCTAAAGACCAAACAAATGCTCACCTCCCTAAAGACTGGCAACCAGGATTGATTATTAACCCTGAGAAAGCCAGGAAGAATCACTGCCTGATGACCACTAGATAAGGTCCTGTTTTACATTCATGCTCCCTTGCTACGTGACTCCCTTCCCCATTTGGTCCTGAACTTAATCAGTTTTACCTGAGCAATGGTGCTTGGAATCCCATTGGTTGACCATAGTTTTGTCCTACCTTTTGTCCACCTAAGTGAGTTCCCATTCTCTCCACCTTAGCCCTGCATGGTTTTACACTATAAAAGTCCCTGGAAGAGGGACTTCTTGGGGACCACTTGCTCAGGCCCCCCTCCTGTCCCTCTCTTGGACAGGAGCTTTCTTTCCCTCAATAAATATATTCTGTTCATAACCTCCATTTGTTCCTAAAATTCATTCTTTGGTTTTAGAGAACACGAGCTTGTGTAGGTCAGGTCGGGAGATCTTCTTTCCCTATGTCACTTGGAGGTTCACTGTATCACTTGGAAGGCACCCACCTGAGACCAGTTTTTCTCCCTGTATCAGTCTGACTGGAGGAAATAAAATTTGCGGGGCCAGGGAGATGGCTCAGTGGAATAAGTACTTCCCTGACAAGTGCAAGGGCCTGAGTTCAATCCCCGGTTCCGCTAAAAAAAAAAAAAAAAAAAAAAAAAAATTTGGAATTTGTCAGCACACAGAGCAGTACTAAACCCTAAGTTTGGCTGGTGTCATCAAGAAATGAATGTAGGTAAAAAAGAGGTCCAGTGATTTCACCTTGGAGTGTGCTACTGTGAAGAGTTCAGGAAGCTGAGGAAGGGGAGAGAAAGCATCCTCTAGGCCTGAAAAAAATGGGGAGAGCATAGTGTCCGGGAGCTAAGTGCAGTCCCCAGGGAATGAGTCTGTCACCATGACAGCAAGGACATCAGAGCTAAGTTCTAAAGAAATTAGAGAAGTTTGCAAATCTTAGCACAAGGAGAAGCCAATTCAAGCAAGATTAAAACAAGAGACATATAAAATGTTGATAGTGTTAACTAACTTTAAAATGTAGAACTTTTAAATGGCCAACCTTAAAAAAAAGGCAAAACAACTAGTAACCTGGAAGATTCACTTGTTTTTGTTTTATATAAAAAGTGCTCAAAAGTCAGTATATAAGAAGTCCCAAGGGCTGGCCAAACAGCTCAGTGGATTAGAGCACCTGCAAGCAGGTGCAGGGGCTGGGGGCTTGATCCCCAGCCTGCTGTGCCAGCCCTGCCCTTAGGGCGTGCTGATAAATGAGATTGGGTGTGGTGGAATGTGCCTGTAATCCCAGCTCTTGGGAGGCTGTAAACAGGTGGGTCACTAAGAGTCTGACCTAAGTGATCACTTAGTCTGACTCAGAGTGAGACCCTGAACACCCTGCAGACCCTTCCCTAAAAAATTCCAAAAAAAAAAAGTTCTTACAACAGAAAAATAGACAAAGAACATAAGCAAATCATAAAAGAATGAAATGTAAATAGACAATAAGTATCTGAAAGCATTCTCACTCACAATTAAAGTATTCAAATAAAGCAATGTATGAAATTGTAAGGCTGTAACAGTATAATTTGTTTTAGTACCAGCTAAAATGTGGAAAAGAGGCACATCTCTTCACTGCGGTTGGGAATGCAAATGTGCAGTCTCTTTAAATGGGCAACCTGGTACTATCTGACAAATTACCGAATCTCCATACTACACATCCAGTCTTTGGAAGGCAATGCTGGAACGCAGACCTGAGGAGAGTGACAGGTACTTAATTAGGGAGTACTCCTAGATTTACCAGCTACAACTTGTGGGCAGTAAGGAGAGGAGATAGGCTGGCCGGGAGATGCTGGCAGTGATACAGACTGAGTGAAGACCTCTGTCAACAGGCAAGGCGCTCCAAAGCTGGAAAGACCCTTCAGAGCTGTTCCTGGTGAAGGTGGGAGGGTTGGGTCTGCACATCCCCACACTGACCAGTCGTTGCAAGAGTGCTGCCGAGATAAGGGTGCTACCTTCAGTAAAATGACCTTGTTTGCGGCAGTTCCTGAGAACTCTTCTGCTGAGAGCCACCTTGCAGCAGCATTTCGGGAGAAGCATCCCTCAGTGCTGAGGGAACCTGAGTGGCATATTACAGTGCCCACTACAAACACTTTCTCCACGCAAAAAGGGAAGGGCTGAGGAAAAACAAATCGCTGCACGGTGGGTCTACAACAAGCTGGATGAAACAGGACCCAGGGATGAGCACACGCACTAAGCTCTGAAGAGGATGCATCTGTTCTGTTGGGGAGTGAGGACAATGGGGTAAAAGAACTGAAGAGTGGCTTGAATATGAAGAGACACAGGAGATGGCCTCTGTTTCTTTCAGACTATAGCAAGTAAGGTAATTTACTGAAAATGAAGGAGGTGGAGGTAAAGTTGAGGGGCTATGTAAGTGGAAAGCATGTAATACTTGCTGAAGATGTGAACTGAAATGAAAAAGCCGCTAAGCAGCAGGAAGAGCCCTTGAGGTAGGCTGGTGCCCAGGCTTCTCAATAGGAACCGCCCACCTGAGGGCAGATTTAACAGTCAGGTCAGCTGTTTCCTGGAGCAAGTGATGTGTGAGAGTTTCTGCAGTGGGCTTTTCTCTGACTCCTGAGCTGTAGTTTAGGGTTACTAGGGTGAGGCGAATAACCCATTTCACTGGGAAGCCTTTAGCTTGGTATCTTTCAATAGCTTTTCTCTTGGCCTGGTCCTATTCTCTAAGAGAACACATCCAGTTTCTTGCCTAGAAGAGATACATCTGGCAATGCATGTTCTGGGAATCTAGGAAGAGGTACTGCTCTGCTCGGGACCTTAAGGGTCCCTCAAAGGTACACTACATGTGTGTAGCGGCTTGGCTCCCAGGATGTCTGGCATCCTGGGGACAGTAGAGCCTTCGAGAGGCCTCTCTCTAGGCGTGTGACTCCAAGCGGTTGTGGAACTCCACTCTCTTTGTTCCTCCCTTTTTAGTTCCTCAAGATGAGGTGAATGGCCTTGATTTGTCATGTATTCCAACTGTAATGTATATCTGCCTCATTACAGGCCCAAAATAAAGGGACCAATAAATTGTGGACTGAAAGTCCTCAAACTCTGAGCCAAAATAAACCTTTTTTCTTATAATTTTATTTTCTTGGAAACTCCAGTCATTTTTAGGCAAATGGATGCACCTTGAAATCATAATTTTCAGTGTAGCACATCAGACACAAGTTTAAACACTGCGTTGCTTCTTATGAGGAGTACAGTGGAGGTCTAGTATTGGGAAACAGGAAGAACGTCTTCAGATGGGAGGGGCACAAGGAAGGGGCAAAGGGAAGGAAGGGAAACAGGACTCTACAGAGAGAGTGGGAGGGAAAAATGCAAACAAAGCTTTCATCATGTGGAAAGGAGAAAAGAGTTGAAGGGTGGAAAGGAAAATGAAAAAAAAAAAGGATTAATGCCAGGCCTGGTGGCACATGCCTTATAATCCCATCATTCCAAAGGCTGAGACAGGAGAATCATCACAAGTTCAAGCCCAGGCTAAACTACATAGTCAAACTTTGTCTTAAAAAACAAACAAACAAAAATTACAAAAGAAGAATTAAGTCATATTATGTACAGGTACAAATTCCTGTGGCAAATGTAAGCAGTATGGATAGGAAGTATGAACTAATAACTTTTTTTTAAATGCTTCAGCTCCATTCTCTCTGGGACAGCAGGGCCTGCAAGAGGAGTGTAAGGACGCACGCCTTTGTCAAGTAGACTGACCCAGGCACACAGGCAGCACGCACAGAGCGAGCAGTCAGTGAGCCCGGCGACGTGGAGGCGCCTGAAGCAGCAGGGGGCCAGCAGCGGGCTCCGGAGCCCGGAGCGCCCCACCAGTGGCGACTGTGCCTCCCCACATCCAGGCCCGTGATCAGCTCTGCACCTGGCACGTTTCTGGGATTGAATAAGGGCCCTATCACAGAACTAGAAACACGGGAGGTATTTTGCTACCTCATTCTCCCTTGTTTGTATGGCTGGCTGTCCCCTTCCTGCCTGGGTGAATGTCATCTTGGATTGTTCTGTTCTGTGTTCAAGTTATTTTTGCTTTTTGTTTCTCTCCTTGCTTTTTCTGGTCCTCTCTCTCTCTCTCTCTCTCTCTCTCTCTCTCTCTCTCTCTTCTCTTCTTTGTCATTCTTTAGGTTTTTTACCTCCTTTTTATTCTCTTCTAAAGACCCTCTTTCTCTCCAAGTACTGCTTGATTTTAAACTTTCACATGGGTAAGCATTGTTTCTGCCCTTTCTGACTACTCCTTCACAGTCTGTTTCATTCTTTCCCCCCATGTTCTCCAGCTTCCCAGGCCTTGGGTGGTCATACTCTCCAGCCTTGACTCCACTATATTTGACCCCGCGTATTGCTTTACCTTATCCTTTACCATCTTATCCCTTCTCCCTCCACAGAAGAATAAAATCGCCCAAGTAAGAGAAAAATCACTGCATATAAATTCAAAGGATATGTTTGATTTTGCTATATAATTTTAGGGTTTTCTCCTATGGTCAGAGGTAAAAGGCTAATGATTTCCATAGTTTTTCAGTAGCTAAGCTGTACTTGAAACTATTGTTATTACTAACTGCCAGGATGTCATACATGTTAAAAATAGTTTTTCTCCTCTGTATGATAACACTGTGATTGTATGAGGTCATAATCATCCCCACAGCCCAGGACCAAAGGACTAGGAGCTGAGCCAAATGGCAATCTTGCATCTTTTACAAATTGGGAAGGTAGGGGCTTGGGATAGCTATAAGAAACCACCTACATCTAGAAGACATCCCTGGATAATAGACATCCTCTAGGGAAACCTCAATACTAGCAATAAAGCTATATAAGAAACCAGCAAATATCAATATAGAAAACAATATAAAAAAGAGAAAATAGAAAATGACAAACACAGGAACAAAATGCAAGCCCACAACCCAGCCCACCCAGGACAAGCCTGAAACTCAAGGAGATAGATAAAACTGGACGTCAAACACTGGAACTTTCTGAAATGATAGCGGAAGTGAAAGAAAAAAAGTGGAAAAGGCTATAGAGCAAACAATCTCTCAGCTACAGAAAGAAATGATGCTTAAAATCAAAGATATTAAAGATACAGATAAAGGAATAGATGAGCTTAGAAAAATTATGCAAACAAGCAATGTCCAGCATAGGAAAAAAGTGGAATCCATGAAACAGACCCAGACAAAAACCAAGCAGATTAAAATCTCAACTGAAAATAAATACAAAAGGTTCAACAAAGAAGAGGATAGAATTTCAGAACTTGAAGACAGAATTGCAGCTAGTTATCATGGAAGAAAGAATAGTAAGAGACCAGGCCAGGGAGATGGCTCAGTAGAACAAGCACTTCCCTGGCAAGCACGAGGGTCTGAGTTCCATCCCCAGTTCTGCAAAAAAAAAAAAAGGAAAAAAGGAAAGTCATGAAGCATCAGAACCTTTGATTTAATATTATACTACAAAGCAACTGTGATAAAATCAGCATGGTACTGACAAAGAAAACAGATCAGAGGACCAGTGGAATAGATTAAAAGATGCAGACACAACTACAAACACACTCTGCTACCTTATCTTTGACAAAAGGGTCAAACACATTCACTGGAAAAAAAATAGCCCCTTTAATAAATGGTGCTGGGAAAATTGGTTATCTACATTTCCAAAAATACTAGACCCATGTCTATGACCAAAACTAAAGCCAAAATGTATCAAAGATCTAAATTTTAAAGCAGAAACACTAAATCTATAGGAAGAGAAAGTAGGTAGAAATCTTGAAGAACACAGAGGTAGGCAGAGACTTCATGAACAAATCCCAAACTGCATGGGACACACTTTAAAGAATCAACAACCAGAATCTCATACTATTAAAAAGCTTTTGTACATCAAAAGAAGTCATCAACAGTCAAAAGACAATCCTCAGAGTAGGAAAAGTTCTAGCTAACTGTCCTTCAGACAAAGGATTTGTATATAAAACATATACATAATTGAAAAACATCAGGGCTCCCAAATTCAAAGACCCAATTCAAAAATGGGCATCTGAGATGAATATGTACTTCTCAGATGAAGAAATAAAAATGGCAAATAAATACATGGAGAACTGTTCAACATCATTGGTCATTTGAAAGATGCAAATTAAAACAACACTGAGATTCCAACTCACCCCAGAAAGAATGGCTGTCCTGAAGAAGTCAACCAACAACAAATGCCGGGCAGGTTGTGGGGGAAAAACCCTTCTCTATTGCTGCTAGCAATGCAGACTGTTGCAACCACTTTGGAAATCATTCTGGAGATTCCTCCAAAAACTAAGACTAGAAGTCCCATTTAACCCAGCTAGTCTTCTGGATATCTTCCCAGAAAAATTAAAAACATCATACCACAGTGATATATGTGCACCCATGTTTAGAGGAGCACAATTTGTCATAGCAAATTCTTGGAAACAACCCAAATGTCCACCAATTGAGGAATAGATAGAGAATATGTGGTATTTTTATTTAATGGAGTACTACTCAGCTGAAAGAAGCTGAGACAAATGTCTCAACTTGATACATTCACAGGGAAATGGGTGTGACTTGAGTCCATACTTACAAGTGAAATAAATCAGTCTCACATGTGTAAACATTGTATGGTCCCTCGTGTAAGAAGCTGAGAGAGCAAGAGAGACCCCAAATGTACAACAGATGTTGTGAAATGGAAAGAAAGTACTCAAAAGGAAAGAAAAACTGAAATGAGGGGAAGGAGAAAAGAAGGACAGGAAAAGGAAATGTATATATATATATATATATATATATATATATATATACACACACAAAATAGTTATAATACTAATTTTTGTTAGCCCATTGAAAGGAAAGGTATATGCCTATACTGTTTGATCAACTATTCATGTTCTTATCTTGTAATATGAGCAACTACTTGAAGATAACAATATGCAATGTACTGACCATTATTACCACACTACAATCTTGTTTTGAAATTTTATAACATATTTTAACTGTTTATTTTCTTTTCTTTAAAATAAAAAAATAAAGCATGTTTCAGTGACATAAAATAAATATACGGCAAATTAAAGAAGAAAACCGTTTAATTGTCTTGGATATTTCATCACAGTGCCAGAAAGCCAGCTATCACAAGGCCACGCAGCAGCAAGTGCTTTCACGGATCTGGATCTTCAGCAATGTGTCTTTCTCAGCTGCCCCTCTCCAGGAAAAGGAACTCTGGCTTCTGTCTGGTTTCTGCATCTGCACCTCAGAGTGCTGTGGGGACACCTGCTTCTAGTAGACTTCGGGTCAGTCTCCTGTTTCAGCCCGCCTTAATGCCTGTTCTGTCGGGGCGCTCACTGGGCCATTTCTCCACTGCCCCCGGGACGCTCGTGGCTCAGGCCTGCACCACGCCCTCCATTGATCTGCCTTCTGATTTCCAAAGTTTTGTTGCTGTAATCTTTCCTCCCGTTCTTTGTCCATGTGACTATTTAAATCTCACTTTAAAATGGGCTGGGGAGATAGTTCAATAGAATAAGTGCTTGCCTGGCAAGTGCAAGGTCCTGAGTTCAATCCCTGGTACTGTGAATGAATAAATAAATAACTTTTACTCATAAGTGGAGTTTAGGAAGGGGCAGAAGTACATGCATATGTTCAAATGTAATACATCGAATTAAGTGCTGCATTATTTGAAAACTTAATTCTGAAAGTTTAGACATTCTCCTCAGTACCTTTTACAGAATAATTTATCTTCCTATGGATTTCAAACGCAACTCACATACTAAGTCTGTTCATATTCTAGGATCTGTTTCTGAGCATTCTGCTTGACTTCCTTGATATCTTCAGTTCTCCTATAAACCAGTAGCAAACTATTGAATCATTGTAGCTTGAAAATACAATCTTCCCACTCTTTTTTCTCCTCCTCCTCCTCCTTCTCCTTCTTTTTCTTCTTCCTCTTCCTCCTCCCCCTCCTCCTCCTCCTCTTTCTCCTTTCTGTATTTAGAGCAGGGTCTCACTATGTGAGATTGGATTCATAGTGATTCTCCTGTTTTCAGCATCCCAAGAGCTTGCATTACAGGCACACACCAACATGCCCAGTCTCTACCCCCCTTCTCTCTCTCTCTCCCCCCTCTCCATAGGCTTGATTAAAAAACTAAGGAAGAGGGAAAGTTTTCAACATCATTCAGGATAACTATTTCCTGGTATAAAAAGACATTATTCGCAAACAGTAACTTTCTTTTTAAAAAATGCATCATGCAATCAGAGTTTTAAAAAGTTTCAAGCCTTGGGTAACAAATCATAAAGTAATCATTTTGACCAGTTTTTGCCTGAATAAATGCAAAATATTGCAAGTCAACACAGAGGCAAGCTTTGTGGTAAAAAATGAGTGCTGAGTGGAGGCAAAACCCCTGTGCTGGCCCCCACCCCTAAGCACACCGAGCAAGTGGGAATTCTCTGACTGTCAGCATCCTGGTTTGATGAGTGCTTGGTGAGTCTGAGGAAGAGCTTTTGGCTTCTTCTCATGCACGCTCTGCACCATACAAAGCCTCAGGACCCAAGACATCCTAGCCAGAGACCTGCCTGAGACACCCCAGCCAGGTCTACCTGGCAAATCCCTGGAACGCTTGCCCTCAAGCCTGTGACTCTCCTGGCACCCGATCTACCTGGTGAGTGTGAGGGAGAGCTTCTGCGCTCCCCAGGGCTCCCTGGACCTGAGATCCAACAGAGCAGAACCACAGGCTCACAGTTGTACCAGAAGAGCTACAACAAAAAGGATGTGAACACAATAGCTAGACCCAGGCCAGGCATAACTGGATAATCTCAAACTTAAGAGACTGGCACCCAAATCTCATTATGCACTAAGGTCATAACTGCACCAAAGATCTACACCAAAGGTCAGAAGTCAGTGCTATATAAAATGACAAAGACAAGGAGAAAAATGCGATCTCAGGCCTTGAGTCCACCAATAAGTGCAGAAGACACTAGCTCAGCATAAATGAATGAATAAACAGAGATAGAAACAAAGGAACAACAGCAGAAAGGTATAGAAGAACTCAGACTGTAATTAATGCCTGATATAAAAAAAGAAATTTTTGATTACATAGCATCTGAAGTAATGAATCAAATCCAGAAACCTATGGGGAAAACCCAATACCCACCCAGAACAAGTACAGAGGACACTATTCCAGCTGAAACGTATGAAGTAACAGGGTTGGAAGCAAAGAAACAACAGCAGAATGGTAAAGAGGAGCTCAAAGCAGAAACTATTTCTGAAATAAAAAAAGAATTCTTTTGAAATCATAGCATCTGAAATAGAGAATCAATTCTGGAAATATAGAGAGGAAACCCAATTTGGAAGAAATTCTGCAGAAAAAGAATTAATAGCTACCTCTAAAGAAGACATTGATTTAAAAAAAAATAGAGATCAGGAATATGACAGATTCCTGGAATGAGCAATACAGAAAAGAAATAAAATGCATGAAGCAGAGTCAAAGAGATATAGAAGAACTAAATATATCAATCATGAGTCTACAAAATGGTTTGACTGAAAGCAAAGACAGAGCTTCAGATCTTGAGGACGTTGGTGCAGCTAGTGAGAAGGTGAGAAAGGATCTCTTAAAAACAATGAGAATGAAGGAAAAAATAATCCATCACCTGCAAGATGACACCAAGATGAACAATGTGAGATTAATTGGCATCAATAAGAATGAAGGCATCAATACAAATGATACAAAAAAGAATATGGGCAGAAGTAATAGCAGAAAACTTCCCAAATATGTGGAAACAATCCAACATTCAGGTAACTGAAACATATAGAACACCAAATAACTTCAACCCAAGTAAAAACACACTGAGACATATAATAGTCAAGATCCCAGAAACCTAATATGAGAATAATATACTGAAAAGCTGTTAGAGAGAATCACATCACATTCAAAGGAAAACCCATGAGAATTATAGCCGACTTCTCTACACAAACAATGAAGGCAAGGAGAGCATGGAGCAGAATTCTTCAAGTCATGTATGAAAACAAATTCCAGGACAGACTACTATACCCTGAAAAACTATCTTTCAATTTTGACAGAGAAGTGAAATACTTCCATGAAAAAAAAAAAAAAAAAAAACAACTAAAGAATTTCATGAAGACAAAGCCTTCCCTACACAGACTACTGATAGATATCCCAGAGAGAGGCCACAATGACTAGAACTCCACGAATGAGAATGGTAGGAACCCAGGATAAAATAAACACAGGATAAAAAGGACTAAAAAACAGCAGGTAAATATCATGACAAACATAATTCAACACATTTCAATTATAACCATCAATGTAAATGGACTCAGTTCATCAATTAAGAGAACTAGACTGGCACAGTGGATTAGGGAACAAAATCCAACAATATGTTGTACACAAGAAACAAACTTAACTCAAAAAGACATTCATAGGCTCAAAGTCAAAAGATGGAAAACAATACTACACCTCAGAAAAAAGCAAGAGTAGCAATTCCGTTCTCAGACAGTCTCAACTTCAAACCAAGAATGATAAAAATGACAAAAAAAGGCCACTATATATTGGATAGGGGAAAAATTCAAGAGGAAGCGGTAATACTCATACATGTGTATGCACTAAACATAGGAGCACCCAACTATATAAGACAAATCTTAATGGACATGAAAAACCTAATATCTAAGACCACAATCTTAACAGGAGACCTTTAAACACCCTTATCTCAAAAAGATAGATAAAGCAGACAAAAAAATTAGCAAGGCACTAGCAGAACTGAACCAGAGATTGAAACAAATGGACCTGGTGGACATATGCAGAGTGTTCCACCTAAACACAGCTGAATACACAAATTTTTTCAGCTGCACATGGGTCGTTTTCCAAAATAGACCACATACTAGTCCAGAGGTCATGCATAAATGTATGCAAGAAAATAGAAACTATCCCATGCATATTATCTGACCACAGTGTAATGAAACTGGAAATAAACGACAAAAGAAAGCAGAAAAAACCCTAAATTCATGGAAATTAAACACCTTACTCAGCAATCAATGGGTCACAGAAGAAATTCAACAAGAAATTCAACAATATCTACAATTCAATGAAAATTCAAGCACAACTTACCAGAATTTATGGGATGCGATGAAAGCAGTTCTGAGAAGGAAAATCATAGCTATGAACTCACACATTGGGAAAACAGAATGGGAACAAATGAACACCCTAATGTGGCACCTCCAACATCTAGAAAAAGAAGAGCAAACCAAACCTAGAGTGCGAAGACGGGAAGAAATCATAAAGATTAGAGCAGAAATTAATTCAATTGAGATGAAGAAAACAGTTCAAAGAATCCACAAATCAAAAAATTGGTTCTTTGAAAGGCTAAATAAAGTTGATAAGTCTCTAGCCAACCTCATCAAAAAGAGGAAAGAAAAATGCAAATACAAGCAATAAGGAATGAAACGGGTGAAATCGCCACAGACCCAGTGGAAATTCAGAAGATTATCAATAGTTACTTTGAGAATCTTTATGCTTACAGAATAGAAGACACAGAAGAAATGGACAGATTCCTAGAAAGGTACAAATTACCAAAACTGAACCAAGAAGATATAACAACTCTCAATAACCCAATAACAGCCAACGAAATACGAAACATAATAAAAAGCCTACCAACAAAGAAAAGTCCAGGTCCTGATGGATTCACAGATGAATTCTACAAGAAATTTATAGAAGATATAATCCCTACACTCCTCAAACTCTTCAATGAAATTGAAAAGGAAGCAGTCCTCCCAAAATCATTTCTGGAGGCAAGTATTATACTGATTCAAAAACCAGAGAGAGACACAACTAAAAAAGAGAACTACGGGCCAATCTCCCTCATGAACATAGAAGCAAAAATAGAATACAGCAAATCATCAAGAAGATCATACACCATGACCAGGTAGGATTCATCCTGGGGATGCAAGGATGGTTCAATATTCACAAATCTATACATGTAATACACTATATTAATAGATTGGAATCTAAAAACCACATGATCATCTCAATTGATGCAGAAAAAGCTTTTGACAAAGTCCAACACTCACTCATGTTCAAAGTCCTACAGAAAATTGGAATAGATGGACTCTGACTTAACTTGAAAAAAGCCATCTATGACAACCCAAAACCTAATATAATTCTAAATGGGGAAAAACTGAAG
>PVKA01008990.1:51308-70650 GCA_004027165.1 Ctenomys sociabilis
GATGAAATAATACATTGCAAACTGTTTTCATAACGTTTTGGTATTGTACAAGGTGCATACATGATATTATATTTACAGGTTTTTATATAGCTGAATTATATCAAAGATTCAATAATTATTTACCTAGTGGATGACCATAGCACTAAAAGCCGACATAATATCCTGTCCAACCACCATTAGTGCAGATCTTGCCTCTCATTGAATTATGTAGAAGCACAGCGTCATCTATCTCAACTGTACTGTCTATACACATACATGATGATTTTTTCTTTCTACAACCCTTCCTTTGTCTACACCTGTCAAAAGTGGGCACTCCGTTGACATTCAACTACCTTAGGTGCTTGAACTCGACACCACAATCCAACACAGTCTAGCATTCTGCAACCATAGAGAGTTATTCAAAGAAATTGTCAACCATATCCATTTACAGCTCAACTTAATATTATGGGCTCACGATGTATACTTCATTTTTATACTTTTATACTTTTCTGCTGGATGGTTAAGATCTAGGTAGATCAAAACTTATATACCAACACATGAACGTTATATTTCCTATGTGGTCATTGAAGTCTTTTCAGGGTTTATCTTGTAGTCCTGTACATTATTCTGTAGTTCCTTTGTCTGTGTCATCCATGTGGATGAGTCACGGCCAAGGCTTGACCAGAATGCTCTCTGTGAGAGCCTGAGAAAAAGTTTTCTCTTCATGTGACTCTCCCTAGGCACACTATAGAACTTCAATCTCTTTCCTCTGTGGCTCCACAATCTCCTTGCTCAGAAAATTTGGAGCTCACCTGAGTCTCATGATATTGCAGTACAGGTTCTCCTATGTCCTGAAAACTGAAGTCTTTTACTCTTAGATCAGGTACAAGACAAGGATGTCCTCTATCACCACTCCTATTCAATATAGTTTTGGAATCAATAGAAACAGCCATTAGAAAAGAGGGAGAAATTAAAGGAATAAGAATAAGTAAAGAATAAATTAAATTCTCATTATTTGCACATGACATGATACTTTACTTGGAAGACCCAAAAACTTCACCAAGAAGGTACTAGAATTGATACACAAATTCAGTAGCATAGCAGAATACAAAGTCCATACTCAAAAGCCAATAGCATTCCTCTATTCAGATAACAAACACAATGAGAGGGAAACTATAGAAACTCCAACTTGTACAGTAGCACCATAGAAAATGAAATACCTTGGAATTCACTTAACCAAGGAAGTCAAAGATCTTTTGACAGAAAATTACAGCACCCTAAGAAAAGAGATTATAGATGATTTCAGAAAATGGAAAGATATCCCATGCTCTTGGACAGGAAGAACCAACATCGTGAAAATGGCCATACTCCCAAAATTGTTGCACAGATTTAATGCAATCCCTATCAAACTGCCACCAACATACCTCCCAGACCTAGAGAAATCATTCTTAAAATTTATTTGGAACCACAAACAACCTAGAATAGCAAAGGCAATCCTAGCCAACATAGACAAGATAGGAAGCATTACAATTCCTGACCTGAAATTATACTACAAAGCCATCATGATAAAATCAACATGGTATTGGCAATGAAATAGACCTGAGGATCAGTGGAAAAGATTAGAAGATGCAGAGACCTCTGCAAACACACTCAGCCACCTGATCTTTGACAATGGGGCCAAACAGGCTCACTGGAAGAAAGATAGCCTCTTTAACAAATGGTGCTGGAAAAACTGGCTTTCTACTTTCCAAAAACTTAAACTTGACCCAGCTCTATCACCATGCACTAAGCTAAAGTCAAAATGGATTGAAGATCTAAATATTAAAACAGAAACACTCAGTCTCCTGGAAGAGAAAGTAGGAGGAACTCTTGAAGACATAGGGGTAGGCAAAGACTTTATGAACAAACATATTCACAAGGGAAACAGTTGGAAGAATCAACAACTGGGATCAACTCTTCTTGAGGAGTTTCTGTACATCAAAAGAAATTGTCAACAAGTGAAAAGACAACCCACAATTTTGAAAAATTCCTAATGAATAAGCAATCAGACAAAGGTGTACTGTCTAGAATATATAAAGAACTAAGATATAACAGGGCCCTCAAATTTAAAGACCCAATTCAGAAATGGGCATCTGAGATGAATACACACTTCTCAGAGGATGAAATTAAAGAAGCAAATAAATACATGAAAAAATGCTCCACATCGCTAGCCATCCGTGAAATGCAAATTCAAACAATGAGATACTATCTCACTCCAGAAAGAATGGCTATCATAAGGAAATCAACCAACAACAAGTGTTGGAGAGGATGTGGAGAAAAATGCACACTTCTCCACTGCTGGTGGGAATGTAGACTGGTACAACCATTGTGGAGGTCAGTGTGGGGACTTCTCAAAAGAGTAGGACTGGAAATCCCATTCAAGCTGACTATTCCCCTACTGGGAATTTTCCCAGAGGAACTGAAAACTATATATCATAGTGATGTATATGTACCTATGTTTATAGCAGCACAATTTGTGATAGCAAAATCTTGGAAACAACCAAGATGTCCATCACATGAGGAATGGTTGAAAAAGATGTGGTATTTCTATATAATGGAGTATTACTCAGCTATAAAGAATGATAAACTTGAAGCATTTATATTGAAGTAGATGCCACTTGAAGATATACTCATAAGTGAAATAAACCTGACATACATGTGCAAATATCGTATAATCTCCCTAGTATAAGTGAAAAAAAATACAAATAGAAATGTACAACAGCAACTAACAAGTATTTAGTCAGATAGTTAGGGCAAACTGAACGGCATATGCTGAAGGGTACTAAGCAGTTTTACTTCTGGATAATTAACAACCTAAGTTCACAGATCAAAAATTGGAGAAATAGAAGAGCCTCAAGGCCAGCCAACATTTTGGCCCTAGCCTAGGTCAGCAAAGACTCAGAACATAGGAGAACCTGTTCTGTAACATCATGAAACTCAGTTGTGCCCCAAATTTTCTGATCAAGTAGATTATGGAGGCTCAGAGGAAGGTGATTGATGATCTATAGTGAGCCTAAGGAAAGTCACTTGCAGAGAAAACTTTCTCTCAGGCTCTCACAGAGAGCAAACTGTTCAAGCAATGGCCATGACTCAACCACATGGCTGACACGGACAAAGAATCTACAGAGCAAGGTACAAGATTACAAGATAATCCCTGAGGGGACTTCACTGACCTCATCAGATACAAAAGCTACATTTTTTGTTACATAGGTCTTGCTTTATCTTGGTCTTAACTATCCAGCAGAAAAGTATAAAAATGAGGTATATAACATGGGGCCATAATAATAAGTTGAGCTGTAAATGGCTATAGTCAACAACTTCTTCATGTAGCTCACTATTATTGTGGACTGCTGGATTGTTTGATTGTGTCGCCAAGTTCAGGCACCTAAATTGGTTTAATGACAATGGAGTGCCCATCTTTGACAGGTCTACACAAAGAAAGGGGGATACAAAGGAAGAACCATAATATGTTTGTATAAACAGCACAGTTAGGATAAATATGCCATGCTTCTGCATAATTCTATGAGAGGCAAGATTTGCACTGATAATGGTTGGACAGGATATTATGTCAGCTTCTAGCACTATGGACAACCTCTAGGAAAATAACAAGGTAGAAAGTATTAATTATTGAAACTGTGATATAATTCAGCTTTATAAAAATAAGATAAGTGTACACCTATATTCTCTTAATTTGATTAGAGATATCTGCTATAATAGTGTCTGTAAGTAGAATATCATGTATGCACCTTGTATGATAACAAACCATTACAAAAACGATTTGCAATGTATTTATTATTGAATCTGTGCTGTTAATTTGATTTGAAACTGTCTCATTACTATTTGTTCTTCAATAAAAAAATATTTTTAGAAACCCACGCTGAGTTACATCTTCCCGCCTTTTAACAGTCTGGTGGGGTCTTGTTTGAGGTGCATTATCTTGTGGCTCATTTAGCGAGAGTGAACTCTCTAAGGTATCAAAACTGTGCTTACATTACCTGTGAAAAACATAGACAGGCTTTCAAGGGTAGAAAGCATGAAATTTTGCAAGTCAAGATCACAGCTGTAAGTGAATGGAATTTGAGTTTGTTTTTTTTTAATGGGGATATAAAATTATTCAAACAGAAAGAACCTGGTCCATTTCAAGGCTCTGGGTAAAGAGTGGGGCCTCCTGAGCTCACACCACAGGCTGCAGCAGCCTGAATGCTTCTCCTTGCTCAACAGCAAGGGCGCAGGGACCTGGAGGCTTTTTGCTGGGCCACCTCAATGCACCCCTCGGGGGAGGGGGGGCCAGAGCAGCACTCTAGGTATTGAACCCTGGCCGCTGCACTCTGTACAATCAGATGCTTTAGTCTGCTGAGCTATCACACTGGCCTATTCTTCTATTTTTGATTGTCCTTATTTAAGGCTGAAGCAGAAGGACTATAACACAAGTCTCACCTTGACAACTAAATAAGACTGTCTCAGAAAATAGGTGGATGTGGTGGTAGAGTAGTTTGGGTTATATTTAATCTCTAATACTGAGAAAATAAACAAATCCTCATTTGTTTCATATACTTCATTTATCTTAATACAATTTTATCTAATTCCTTCATAACCCCTTTTAAATCTAAAACTAATTCAGAGAGAGAACTGAACAATATTTATTTTGTCATCAAGAACAAAAATTTTCTTTTTTTTTTTTTTCTTTCTTTTTTTCCCCCGGCACTGGGGATTGAACTCAGGACCCTGCACTTGCTAGGCTAATGCTTATTCTACTGAGCTATCTCCCTGAGCCCTATTTTCTCTATTTTTGTTCAAGTCAATTTTAAATGCCTCACTAAAATGTTTTAGTTCACTTAACTCAGGTCCTGAATATTTCCTGATAAATTCATACTTTGTTATGTTTCATCTTTCTTGATAGTTTGAACAAGACACTTTTAGGGGACTGGGGAGATAGCTCAGCAGTATAAGCACCTGCCTCGCAAGCGCAAGTTCCCAAGATCTCTGGTACCACCAAAAAACAAACAAACAAAAAGAGATTGAACAAGATCCTTTTAGCCAAGATGTTTGAAAATTAGAACGTAGGAAATCTAACAGCCTATTATATTATAATCAAATAACTTGGGAAGTGCGTTCCTTTCCTTTCCGCTTTAGCTCGGGCTGAGTGCTGTCGCAATGGGAAAGTTCATGAAGCCGGGGAAAGTGGTGCTGGTCCTTGCTGGACGCTATTCCGGACGCAAAGCCGTCATCGTGAAGAACATCGACGACGGCACCTCCGACCGCCCCTACAGCCATGCCCTGGTGGCCGGGATTGACCGTTATCCCCGCAAAGTGACTGCCGCCATGGGCAAGAAGAAAATTGCCAAGAGGTCAAAGATCAAATCTTTTGTGAAGGTTTATAACTACAACCACCTCATGCCCACAAGGTACTCTGTGGACATCCCCCTGGACAAGACAGTAGTCAACAAGGACATCTTCAGAGACCCAGCCCTCAAGCGCAAGGCTCGTCGGGAGGCAAAGGTCAAGTTCGAGGAGAGATACAAGACAGGCAAGAACAAGTGGTTCTTCCAGAAGCTCCGGTTTTAGGTGGTTTTTTTTTTTTGGTTGTTGTTTCTATAATTAAAAATTAAAAAAATAATAATAAATAACTTACTGAACTTTACTGGCAATATAATACTTGTATGGGGGGTTCTTATGGTGTATGTAGAAACCACCCAATGTATTTTTAAAATTAATTCTGTTAATTTTATCACACTGAATAACTTCACATTGCTCTTTGTGTCCTGCTCTTCAGGTACCCTTTTTTATTTTTCTGCCATTTGGAGAACTGCTGCAGTGACTGAAGTGAGAAAGAATGAACCAAGAGCGGAGCTGACCCACCCCATGAGCCAGCAAAATCACTCTGGGTTGCACTGGCATATTTTACCTATTATGTAGCAGACTCAATAAATATTGAATGGACAGCTTAATGGAGGGATGAATTATAGACGTTTGAAAGAGGCTGATGTCTAACATTCCTAATTGGTTCACATACATATATCTTTCAGGTATTCCTATTTAAGAAACATGGTCCACTGATAAACATTTGTTGAAAGATTCAACTAGCAAAACCCAAAATAAGAATATAAACTGGAAAAGTCTATCACAGAAGTCACATTACGTGACAGCCATGTATCAAGTACACACCCTTCACTATAATATATTTCAAATGTCCTACATAGAGGCTTTAAAAATGAAAAGAATTTTTGTAAAGTCCATTTTGCTCTTATACCAAAATCATATTGCCTTTAATAATTACAAAATAATATTTCATGATAGAAATATTTCATATCTTTGATGAAGATATAGATAGCTATGAAAATAATTTCTTTATGGAATGACAAGGGACAATAATCCTGCCTGTGTTGTTTCACATGTCCTTCAGGCCACCTTTATACTATAAATCCAGTAAATAAAACACAGAGCTGATAAGTGATACATCACCAAGGAAAATCTGTTCAATAAGTTGTGCCATATTTCTCTGCTCCTGTCTAGGCAGTCACCAGTGCCCCTCAGGATTTCTGTGATGCTCCTACTCTTAGGCCTTGAGGCAGCTGGTACACTCGAGCCATCAGACACAGGCCATACGGAAGCCGGCAGGGAGGCCAGCTGTCGCCTCCTGAAGTGCACTCACCACGCTGCTGCCCCCCAGGGGCCCTTCTTTGCTGCTCGGGGGTGCACTCTGGTGTGTGCCTCTCGGCAAAAGGCTGTGTTTGTGTCACAGCTCACGCATTCATTATGCACCTCCTCTGCGTTTGAATGCGAGTCTTCGGTCGAATCTCGCCCATTAATACCTCCCTGAGATCTAGAGTGGTGCCTAGTGGGAGTGAGCGCTCAATAGCATTTAATGAATAGCATTTAATGAGTTTGCCATTGTACCAGGGCCTTCTGGGCTACGGCTTCCACATGTGGGAGAAGAGATACATGTAGGCTCCTGCACTGTGCACATGCAGAAAGCAACCCTGAGCACAACCATTTGACACTGATTCTATCCCATGCGAAAATTGTAAGTTAAAAAAAAAAGTTACTGAAAAAAAGGTTTCATTACAGAAAATGGTACTCTGCCTATTTAGTCCTCTACAAAGTTATACAAGTAATAAGTACATTCATCTTCTAGAAGGAAGGTGGAGGCCTAAGGGACCTGACTGATGACCTGAAGACAACCAGATCATCCCACACAATTAGCCCCGCCTCCCCGATCTTTATTGCATCTCTTATGACTGTGACATAAATAAACTCAGGATATAAGGGAACATGGTACCTGGCTGCGTGATTCTTTCAACACTAAAGGAAAACCAAGCCTATCCCACAAGCCTAGTCCATGACAGGCCAACCACACCTTCTGACAACTCTGGTGCACCATTGTAGCCGTTCAGACATGCTGCGTGAAAGCCCTTTCTTGTATATCAAATATATACAAACACGCACAATTGAATGTATTGTACTAATTCAGAAGTTTCAAGCTTTAAAAAAAAATCTTTTCCTTCAACACCATCTTGCATGCAAGTTTAATGCTTCTAGGAGAGTAAGTGGAATTCTTTTCTGAACTAAAGGCATGGTGAGTGTGAGTGTGAGTGTGAGTGTGTGTGAGTGTGAGTGTGTGTGTGTGTGTGTGTGTGTGTGTGTACACAGAGACCCTCCTCCATCACAGCCTTCTCTCTCCTCCAGCCACCATTCAAGAACCCCTGGGAAGCCCCAAGGGCTCTAGGGAACTCAGTTTCAAATCTGCCTTATTAACCTACTACTGAGCAAGATGTGGGGAAGAGGAATGTGTAGAGAATCCACTATTTGTAGAAGCAGAAATCAATGCAGGACTACTTTTTCTATAATTTAAGTCAGCATTTCCTGAAAAATGTAGTAAGCTTTGAGGGTCATATAGAAAAACAACAAAAACCTCCATTTAAGTCATATCCTTATTTGAAACAAAAAAGTGAAATTAAAGGGCCAGAAAGCCAACACCATCAATAATTCATAGCAGCTCTGTTTCCTAGGATGAAAATGGAGCAGAATAACCCTTCCAGGTATCTGAGCAGCAGCAATACAAAGCATGCAACACAACGAGAATATGGACGTAGGAAAAGACAGCTAGCAAATTAAAGCTAATGCAGGGCATGTTGGAAAATATCGAGTCGCCTGTCCATTGCAGGCTTACACTAGGACTAATGGGACTGTATTGCTTTCTTTATCTAACAAGCTTCTGTTTTCGGTTATATGTGAACAAATACCATAGAATTCTTTATCATCAAAACAAATGTTTTAATGACATTTTGATATAATGAATAAAATAATTGCCAGGGCTGGGGAGATGGCTCAGTAGAATAAGTGCTTCCCTGACAAGTGCAAGGGCCTGAGTTCAATCCCTGGTTCTGAAAAAAAAACAAAAAAAGATAAATAAAATAATTGCCAGTAATATAGCCCATGACCAGTGAAGAGGTCAGTGATTAATCCAGAGAACCTAGGACATCCATAATTAACCTGAGACCAGATTCCTTGTCTTTAAAATAAGGACACTTCTACTCTCCTTACTGAGCTACTGAAAGAATTAAAGAGAGTGTTGGTAAATCACCTAATGCAGCGTTTGTCACACGGCGGCCCTTAGTGACTGTTGCTACTGAGTTTGCCAAAGAGGAAGGCCAGCTGAGCCACTCCGTGACACTACACTCGGGGCGGCGCACTTGTGGTGCAGTTCTACTGGGAAGAACTCTTGGTTTGGGCGGAGGTACCTCTTCACTGCAGCGGGACATGGGAGCGAGTCTGGAAGACCCACCCAGGCGCAAGCTATTCCCAGTTCTGAGAAGCAGCCACAGATCAAAGGTCCTGGGTCCAGAGAAGGCAGAACAAGTGAGGCCGTGGCTATAACTTCTGTCTCCCTTGCCACAGCACAGGTGCTAACGTTTTAATGACATTTTGACATAATGTCTAAAATAACTGGCAGTAACATAGCCCATTACCACAGCTCAGCACAGTGGCAGATATGCTCTTATTATTATTTTTTTTTTATTTACTAGAAAGAAAATAAGTGCTAGCACAATGGTAGGTGGAAGTAGATTTTGAGATCATTGTGCTGGGAGTGAACCAGCTATCAACTCATGTTTAGACATCTTAAGTTTCTTACACTCTTAGGGCCTCATCTATAAGATGGAACACACACTGCCTAGGTCTTGCGTTATGAGGAATAAATGTGTAATCTTGTAAAGCATCTAGAAAGGACTAAGCACTAATTTTTATCTATTTTATTTATAATAGCCAGGATAAGGCTATTTTGGAGTGAAATTTAATAGAGGGAATTAGATTTTTATATCTTTACTAGAAGGGCTAAAAGAGCAGATTAAATTGGGCCTGCTGGAGCAATACTGCAGAACTGACTGCTAATGTACAAAATGTTAAAACTGTGATATTCATTCAAATATAAAATGATGTGTGTCCAAGATTTTGTTTAATCAATCAGCAAGAGAACTGTAAGAAGTTAAGTACAATTTGAAAGAAAATTGTGACACACACACACATATATGAGTATATAATTGTGTGTTCACATATAATACATATAATCAGGAATGTTGAAGTCAGATTGCTAATAGATGCAAAACCGGCTAAAATTCTGTGGGGCAATAGAATTGTAATGTATGTTTTATGTATAATTTAAAATTGTCTTGGAGCTGTATTCAAAATGCAAAAATAATAGCTAAAATTAATTATAAAAATATGTGTAATCCAGATAAACAAAATATTATTGTGTCAAGATGTAATCGATGTGAATGATTAATGAGATTTTTATATACATTTGTATGTTGAGTCCTTGAAATCTGCCATCTGATGTGTATTTTACACTGACAACACACATCAGTCCACTTCTGCCAGATTACGAGGGCTCAGTAATCGGAGCGGCTGATAGCCCCCACATCGGGCAGTATGGCTTTACTGTAGTAAAATGAATAATGTTTGGATTTCTCTTTTCCTCAGAGTAAAAATCCACTGTATATTTACCAGAAAAAAATGTTTTCTATTGACAAGAATTATTTGCATTTCTATAATTTTCTCTAAGTCTATTTGTATGATTCTGAGGTGTAAGATGTCATAGTCAAAGTGAAAATCAATGAAAAGAACAGATCCCTAGAAAATCAGAAAAATTCCTGAAGGTCCAACTACATAATACCTAGAACTTCTCTGAAAGATATTTCCAATCTCTATGACTCAAGATTTGGTGTTTTTGCAAAGGGAACAATACAATATGGGACACATAAGATTATTTTATAATCACCCAAATAATAATATACAAAAGGGTTCAGGAAATCTGTCCACACACTAAAGACCAAAGAATCCAGCTGAGGGCTTTAATCCTAATATCCTTCATGGATTCCTCTAAAGACCTAGAACTCATAAAAACACCTCCCACAAGCTCAACTGGACATCAAGAGCCCATGACAATGTCTCATACAGGCCTGTTTCAAAGATCTGCACTGGGAAGGCCCAAAGGTCAGGGATGAAAGCAAGAAAGTCTGTGCCAGTAGGACAAAGGATGTGCGCTGACAGCTGAGGTGAGGGATCTGCACTGGAGCCAAGAAGCAACACTCAGGGTCAGAACTAGAACTCCCCTGGAAAATACCATAGCCGCCCTCAGCAACCATGGGTCCTGAGCTGTTCCAGTGATGAGGAAAGCTGAGTTCCCACCAGGAAAACCAACGGGACCAGTTTCTCCAGCAGTGGGCAGTGTACCACCTTCCCCTTTAAAGCCAGGAAGGGATGCTCAAGATAAAGACCAGAGCTTCCCCAAAGTGAGCTACAGCCATACTCAGTGACTTTCCTGAGCTCCTCCTCTGACAAGAGCAGCCAAGTTCATGAGGAAAGCCAGTATGACAAGATCCTCCATCAGAATAACCAGAGAGAGCCAGCAGCTTCTAGCAGCCCCCCAACAGCTCCTGTAGTTCTGCCTCTTATGCGGCCGGCCGGCAACACCCCTCAGTGAGCCCCCCACACCCAGCACCACACCTGTTCAGTGCAGCTGGGTGTAACAAGCTGACTGCCAATGAGCGGTCTACTACAATGACTGAGTTCCAAACTTCGGATACATTCTTCTGCTAAACTTATTAGAGGACCTACTGGGAATCAGGACACTGCTACCAAAACCACCATGCAGTACTTCTGAACACAGCACTCCAGTGCAGTGCAGACATGAGGAAGCCACCACCAGAACTGTTGGCTTCAGAGTAACAGAATACATGCAGGAGCCTCAAACCAGAACAGGTGCTGTCTCTCTGTCTCTCAATCTCTCTCTCTCTCTCTCTCTCTCTCTCTCTCTCTCTCTCTCTCTCTCTCTGCATATAATTCAGGCACAAGTTCAAATTTCACACAAGTACCTCTGACTAATGAAGCTTTACTCACATTTGAAGCCCTGACTGAACATAGCTGGGAAAACTGAGCTCCCAGCTCTCACAGATCTGAAGTGAAGATAGCAGAAAGAGTTTGAAACAGAAATTGTCCAAGCCAATATACTGTGCCGTGTGCACCACTGCTACCATCCAGTTCACAAGAAATGCACAAAACCCTATGCGATGGGACTTGGAAGTACAGCAATAGAGCTTTTTTGCTGGTCTATAATATTTTTTTTTTTGGTCTTTTTGAGACAGGGTCTCACTATGCAGTTCAGGCTAGCCTTAAGCTCACTTTGTAGCTCAGGCTGGTCTCGAACTCACAACAATCCTCCTGCTTCAGCCTCCCGAGTGCTGGGATTACAGGCATGCGCCACCACGCCAGGCTCTGCTGGTCTATAATATTGATCTACAATTTTTCTGGTCCATTTGTCTAGGATCTTATGTTCTTCTTAGCACTAGAATGGAATTCCAAGAACTGTCAACCATACAGGGGTCTGTGAAGGGGAAGCAGAGGACATACAGGAGGAATGACAAGAGAAGAGCGTGATCACTTTAAAAATTGTGATGTAGGAAAACCAGGGGCACAGAGAATTTTAAGAAAGAAAAAGCAGACAGCTTCCAAATAGTGATGGAATCCAACTAAAATATGAACTGTAAAGTGCTGTAGGGACTCTGGTAAGATCAGCTCCAATGATTTAGTAGGGGTGGAAGCCCACTTAGAATAAGAGTGAGGAGGGAGTGAAGAAAGGAGAACAGCAAGAATGGATAAATCCTCTGAGCTGTCGGACAGTGAAAGCGAGGAAGCACAGAGCAGCTTTCTACATCTTCATGGCTCCGCTCTTGACAAGTCAAGCCAGCCCAGATTTTGGATTCAGTGCCTTCAGCATTTGAAAGTATTTGTCTCAGAAGTACAGTGCTTGAGGAAGATTGTGTTAGGGGGTCCAGAATGTCCTCTATTCCAGATATGTTAGAATCTCTTACAAGAAGCCAAACACGAAATGAGTTGGCCACACAGCCCTGCTTTTTATGCTTCACCCTGACCTCCCTCAGAGATGCTCATTAGCAAATTGATGTTTCGGGGTGATGCCACTGAGTGACAGAAGTCTACTGGACGCTTACAGCCAAACTATGACCCACCACCAGCAGACGTCTTTCTTTTAAGCACTATAGAAGTCTTGTTTTGGTTCCATCTTTTGTCTCAGTCTCGTTTTCTTTTTCACCTTTAAATATATGCTCTCTTGTTATGGTTTTACATGTTCTTGCAAACCATGTCAAATTCAGCAGAGAACAAAGGGAAGTGTAAACATATAAAAATGTGGTTTCTTCTCCTTGCTGATACTATTTCTTTGATTTTATAATGGAAATTGTTGGGAAGGAATTTATTTATAGAGTTTTGCTTTACTACAGACTTTGTTAAAGACCTTTCTCAGTGAAAGCAAAGCATACAGCATTCTATGACTGTAAAGACAGGACAGCAGTCTCCACAGGCCGCCACTGCGTTCGTGGCAGTGAATTCCTGGACTCACAGCTCCCAGCCCAGGGAAAGGCAACCTCAGCAAGAGCACTGGGCTGGAGTGCTCGGCTGCAGGGGTGTTCCTGGGACACCGAGGACACCCTCCTGAGCTCTGGCCTTAGAGGCCTGCATGCCAGTTCTAAAGAGAAATTCAGTAAGTGTCTTTCTGATAGTCACTTTGAAAAGAATTTGTGCACAACTGAATCAAAGAACAGTGCAAGGCAAAATGGAAAGCCAGCCAATGACACAAGAACAGGAGATTTCATAGAGCAACTTGGAAGCAAAAACTAACTTTTAATGAAAAGACCACTGCTTAACTGCGTTTCAGAAGAACCCTGTGACAGGGCCTATGTACTCCATGCTAACCTGAAGGTGTGTGGCTTCATTCAGACTCCTTCAGATACTTGACCAATGTACACACATGGTGACACTCTTCTTTACTAAGAGGGCTTGTAAAGAGGGAAATGGCTTATCTTATGCCCCTCTAGGATTAGAAAAAACTATTATGATTCTTAGATTCTTACTTTTCCCCAGTAGAGTATTTAGCCTTTAAATCCAGGCATGTAGTCACTCATAAATGGTGCTTTTTTTACAACTCAGGACTTTATCTGCACTGATGGGTTAAATGTTCGTGAATTTCAGTCTCTCATATAGAGATTATCATAGAACAGCCATTTTCTATCAAAATAGTTTCCTTTTCTGCTCATTTCCTTTTTTAAAAGAGCAGTACAAACAGAAAGTGAGGAAAAATATGTATCTTCCTAATATTAATAATTATGTAATTATTAATTGCAATTAATTGCTAAATCCTAGCAAACACATTTCTGCCTAATTTTGAGGAAGAAACACAATATGGTGTTTCGGAACAGAGGATGCCTATTGGATGACTCAAATCTGTTGTACTTTTCCTGAGGAAAAACTACATTATTAATAACTTAATCTTAGACAAATAAAAGCTATCACCATATAACCAAGTTGCCTCTCTAGTAGGTGGTGATAGAGAAGAAGAAGGGCCAGCCAGATAGCTCCGTGGACTAAAGCGCCTGCTTAGGTAGAGCACAGAGGCCAGGGCTTGATCCCCAGAATGCCAGCAATTGAGAGCTGGCATGGTGCACATGCCTGTAATCCCAGTGCTTGGGAGGCTGAAAACAGGGGGATCATTAAAAATCTGATCTATGTAGTGAGACCCTATAGATCCTGCACTAAATACATTTTAAAACATAGAGAAGAAGGATTAGAGGCTGAGAGAAGAAAGAAAAGGATTTAATGGAGGAGGCTGAAAGACACATAAGGATCAGGAAAATTACACATAATTTTAACATTACAGTATGTGTGTTCAGTTTCCCTGAGACCATGGATAAAGTGATCAAATAATATCTTGCAAGCAGAATCAAAATGTAATTTTAATGATATTGCATCTTCCTCTTTTGAATTGAATATTACTTATACAGTAGATGGTTATCATTATTTTTGTTTCCAAATGACTTAGATAAGGCAGGTCTAACAAGGCATAAGCCCCCCAACTCACCAATGATATCTTTATATTAAACAGAATTAAAAGTCTGGGTAGTTATGACTATAAAGCTACTGCCAGAAGATGGCTATGGAAGAAATTAGACTCCCTAATGTATTTTCTAGAAAGTACTATTTGGACCCAAGAATGATCCAATGAGGACTCAGGATCTGTCTCTGCTCACTACACAGTATTTTAAGCTGCAGTTAACATGCTACAAAATAAAAAAAAGAAACTGGTAGAATCCTAAATTGTTCTCTAAAATGACTAATTTTAAGGGAACAAATGTATGCTCACCAAATTTGTAGGAGATCAATTTAGAAAACAGAGTACTTCTATTAATTTATATTAGTCACTGTATTTGGCAAATATATAAGCCATTTATACGAGAATTTTTATACTGAGGAAATTCACTAATGAAATGGAAATACATCAAATTAATCTTTCTCTAGTCTAGGCAAAATCTGGCCTCAACAATACTTCATGATAGGATTCTTTTCTTGGGAAGCAAAAATGACAATATGGATCACCCTTAAAGAAAATGGCACCACCCACTGATTTCCACTTTAACACATAATTATCTAAAACAAGTTAGACTATAATTCTTTCTAGTTTCTTTACTCCTGTCCTGAGAATATCTCTTGGTCACCTCAGTTATGCCGAAGCATATTCCAGCCTATTCCTATGTCTAGAGCAGAGACGGGGGAAATTACCATCCACGCTTGCACCCACACCTCCAGCAGCTGGCTTTGAATGAGATCCCCCCACCCCTGAATTTGGAAGGCAGCATTTCTGATGCATTCCCTAGATTCAGGAAAGGTGAAGAAAGATAAATCCTTTCAGACCAGAAGCCACAGGAGTAGAAAGCTACTATAAGAATGTCCCCTAGGCATGAAAAGAATCAGACACGAATGAGTGAACCAGGGGGTCATAATGTCCTTGTTACAAGACAATCAAGGGAGCAGCATACAGCGGACTATTACTACAGTAGCTGTTCAAACTGTCCTCAGACCTGGAGGGCTCAAACAGTATTCTACCTGTAGGTCTGCAGTTTGAGCAGCATTTGCAGGGAAAACCTACCCTGGTGTTGAAATCTAAGGACCGGAATGAGAAGAAGGCTCTCACTCCAAAGTTTTGGCAAGTTGTACTGGGAACACTCAGTCAGCTGGATTCCACAATAGCCGAGGCTTCTCGCATATCTCTTCCATGACTGCATGACTTTGAGAGAGGACATGGTCTACTCTAACATAGTTCAGGAGACATGCACTGTCACCTCTACCACATTCTACGGATTAGAAGCCAATTTAAGAAGAGCACAATCAGACCCTATGTATTATGAAATGTGTCCAATGATCCTATGTTGAAACTTAACTGCCAATGTGGTAGTCTTTTAGGGAGTGATGAAGTCACGAGGTGGAGTCCTTGTGGGTAAGATTAGCAACCTGCCAATGTGCTTGAGGGAACAAACTAGGAGGGTGGGAAGTAGGACCCCTCAGTCCAGGTGGCCTTATAAAAGGTGTGCTGCAGAGACAGTGGCTAGAGAAGACTGTGTGGCCTGGAGAAAACCTTACAAAATCACAGCAATTACAGCATATTTATAGGCTTAAGGGAAAGAGCTGATAGAGGCAAAGATGGTGATGCAGAGTATAACGATAGCAGCAGCAAATCCAGACCTAAAGCACCTGCAGCATGAGTCTGCCCTTTCATCACTCCTACCCCTCCCATACAAGAGTACGTAGTCTCCTCCAGAAGACCAAGGGACGTGAAGAATGTACATAAGAGAGACAGACAGGGACTTGCACAGTTTGAGCAGGAGAGACCAAGAGTATCAGGTGAATGGATTCTGGCCGTCAAGTGGAGGGTAGGGAACATTCAAAACCGAGGAGGACTGGCCTCAGGGACTGCTTGGGTTGGTGGCGGTTGCTGGGCTCTGCATTCGGGGGATGGGTGACGCCTCACCCAGGGTGGGGGGGTGTGCTGACCCGTGATGCCACAATGTGCTCCCAGTATATTGACCAGAATCAAATACACAGCTCTCAGGGACCCACAGCATCTGGGTGCTTTCTTGGGAGTCCAGCTTTGGTCTTTCAATTATCTAGTTTTTTTAATATGAAGTTTAAATCATAGTATTAGCATGATTATAATATTTTCCACATTAGAATATGGAGTTAATTTGTTCTATGTTAATATATCAACATGAACATCATTTTAGATGCCTCTCAAGTCTTGCATTGTCCAGGCAGACTCTGGCATTTAGTTTTCCATTTGTTGAAACATACTTAAGTAATTATTTCTAAAACTCCCCCTGCTAGATTGTATCTACCTTATAATTTAGAAAGTATGATGAAATCATAATTTGAAGGCATGAACTACTGAGTCAAAGCCTGATTTTTAATTTCATTTTTTTTGGAACCGAGGATTGAACTCAGGCCCTTGTGCTTGCCAGGGAAGTGCTTATTCCACTGAGCCATCTCCCCAGACCCTGATTTTTAAGATTCAAGGGGCTGCCCCCCTAGTTCCTATGTTCCTAATTTCTGTGTCTCAGTGTCTACATCTGTAAAATGGGGTTAGCAATATTTTCTATCCTACAGAAGTAGTGTAAAGAAGACATATAAAGCACCAAACACAGTGTCTACACATGAAATGTCAAGTATAGCTTGGTTACATCGCCAAGGGACCACCATATCTACTTAGCTACCTTTAAACTCAATACTCAGCACCCAGCACCCAGGTGCTGACAGGGAGAAAGAAGCGCTCAAAGATTTTCTTCTTGAATAAGTGACTTACGCAGGATCTTTAATAATAGTATTAAAATGTTATAATCCTAGTTACAGAAATAGTACTAGATTCTAAGTCTTTAATCAGAATCATGAGTCAACATACACAAATCTAACATAGTATACTGAATAATTATTTTGAATAAATTTCATATTTTTGTTTATTTTCAGTCACCTACCAAGAAGGATAAGTCCCAGAATGTATCATATATCATAGAATCAAAAACACTGTTATGAAAAATATTTTTGAAAGATTTCATGCCACCGTGCTATCATCTCAAATTAGGAATGCTAGAAATAATAACACTTTTATTCCTTAGGTTATTAAAGAAAACAGTAATACTTGCTCATTGTGAAATGTCAAACAGAGTATCTGTACAGGAAGCAGGAAGGTAAAGTGCCTTCCTGTCTCCAGCCCTGCTCTCAGACGCTGCCGTTCCTGGATCCGTGCTCTTCTATGTCTTTCCTGAGCATGGAGAAGTAGGCAGAGACTACAGATGAGTGCACTGGGGGCATCGCCTCAAGGTGACTGTAGGTCACACTTCTCTCATTCACATTTTACTTATTTATTTATTTTTGGCAGAATTAAGGATTGAACTCAGGCCCCTGAGCTTGCTGGGCAAGCGCTTATTCTACTGGGCTATCTCCCCAGCCCTCTCATTCACATTTTAAACAATTCCAA
Source organism: Ctenomys sociabilis (assembly GCA_004027165.1). Taxonomy (NCBI): domain Eukaryota; kingdom Metazoa; phylum Chordata; class Mammalia; order Rodentia; family Ctenomyidae; genus Ctenomys; species Ctenomys sociabilis. The sequence goes on from PVKA01008990.1 coordinate 69,199, forward strand.
AGTGAAGGGGCCGGGGAGATGGCTCAGTGGAATAAGGGCTTCCCTGGGAAGTGCAAGAGCCTGAGTTCAATCCCTGGTTCTACAAAAAAAAAAAAAAAAAAAAAGGATTCCTAAGTGATTAAAAGATCATTGCCAGTCTGGCACTCTTATTCATCAAATATCCCAGTGATTCTATCAGGCGTAAGTGGCTCAGTGTCATCTGTTAATCACCTAAAAGCAAGTCAAATACTTTTTGTTTCATTAGGGAGAAAGTGTGCATTTGTTTGGTGCTTTTTCTTAGCATTCACGGGAAAAGATAGCGGCAAACATAGGACCTTAACTGATATCAAAAAAGCAGACATGTGTTTCAGGTCAGAATTAATTTCTGGCATCTTGGAATTTTACTATGAGGATGATCAATCTGCTTACAGCCAAGCTAAGCAGAGTGCAGCAGTTCTCTGGGAGGCTGAGGCAGGAGAAGGACCACAAATGTGAGTCCAGCCTAGGAAAATTAGAGAGAACCTGAAAGAGAAAAAAAGGAAGGAAGGAAAGAAAGAGGGAAGGAGGGAGAAAGGAAGGAAGGAAGGGAGGGAGGAAGAGAGGGAGGGACGGAGGGAGGGAGGGAGGGAAGGAGGGAGGGAGGAAGGAAGGAAGGAGGGAGGGAAGAAGGGAGGAAGGAAGAAGGTCCAGGCAGAGTGCTGATGATATGTCTCAGTGTAAGGGCTCTAGATTAAATATCCAGTATAGGAAAGAAAAAAAGGAGAAGATGGAGTACTATGAGATCACAGAGGGGACTGGAAGATGGTTGGGAATTGTCTGAAAATGCTAAAGCTCTCTTTTGTTGTTATAGCTGTTAGTTGGTTGTTTGCCATCATCCCTGATGGTAGAATTCATTGGTCATTTTTGGCTCTGTTTATTTTACTTATTAACGGGCTGGCCAAATAGCTCAACGGATTAAATCGCCCACAAGCAGGTGCAGGGGCCGGGGGTTTGACCCCCAGGCCTGCGGTGTCAGCCCCGCCCCTGGAGTGCACTTAAATCGGGATTGAGACTGACATAGTGGCGCCCGCCTACGCTCCCAGCAGCTGGGAGGCTGTAAACAGGAGAATCACTGTGAGTCTGATCCAGTAGTGAGACCCTGAGCGCCCCGTACACTCTTTCCTTAAAAACTACAGAAAAGCAATATTTTACTTATTTAAAGTTCTTGTTTCTCCGTATGCTAATTTTAATAGACTCATGAATTTAAGTCTTGCAATTTAAAGTTGTACTCTTTAAAGGATTTTGATATTTAAAGGATATTCTTCTCTTGTTCTTTTGTAGTCCTTAAGGGTGTAAACTTACCAGGTAAGACAATTTTTTGACGTAAAAATACTCAAGCTAATGTACATTTCATTTTCAAAAGAACTGGAGTCTACTGAGTAATATATTATTTTTTTTTTTTTTTTTTTTTTTTTTTTTTTTTTTTTTTTTTTT